>JXCR01135760.1:81113-127315 GCA_002079205.1 Phalaenopsis hybrid cultivar | reverse complement strand
CCTGGGTGTTGGTCTGGAGCTAAGACATTCTCTACACTCACAATCACTCACAACCCTGAACTTAAATTTCTAGCCTAGATCTCTTGATCCTTTGGGATACTCATGTAGATGGTCCCCTAAACCTACTAGCCCTAGGGCTATGGTCTGGCTAGAACCACTACATAGAGGACCCAAAATGGGGTTTCCATTGTTCCATGGCTTATTGGTGATGATTGGTACCTCAAATCTACCAAAATACCCATCTTGGCCCCTTAAAACACCCCATAATTACCAAAGTACCCCTCTTGGGCTCAAAATCCCAAAAATTCTAAAAATTCCCAGAAAATCCCAATAAACCCCAAATATTCCCAATTTCATTTCTCTCAACTATCATATAACCCAATTTGGCCAATTTGACCATCTTTAACCAAAATCCCCAAATTACCCTTTAAAGACACAAATTTCCCCAAATCCAACTCAAATGTCCATCAATTGGGTCTCAATTGACCCAATTCTGATCCTAAACTCAAATTCACTTTTGATATAACAAAACCAAACCAAATCCAAGAACAATTGGTCCATGATTTGAACCCAATTCTGATTTAGGTCAAAACCCCAATTTTGACCATATGACCTAATCTGACCAAATTGAACTCATAGCCTAGTCAATTGTCCTCAATTAATGTTGCAAACTCTTTATGACATTCCTATACATCAAAATCAACCATGAAAGCCTCAAANATGAAGCAGAATATGAAGCTTTGATTACAGGATTAGAGTTGGCAATCTTAATGGACATAAATANCAACCATTTTCCCTCACCCATTCCCATTGCTGGAGCTCAATTTTAAGCTTGAAACCTTGCCGGAAATCAGGATAGAACCCAATACACCTCGACACTCCACCAAACTTCAATTGCTAGTGCCCACACCTTCACAAGAGTGAAAGAAGCCAAAGCCCCATCAAATCCCCCTTCCACAGAGCCTCTACCATAGCTCTAGACCAACACCTGAAATCGAGCTTGGTCGAATTCAAACCTAGACCGTACACCAAGGTCAAGGACTCAATCTCTAGTCTCCTTGGACCCCAACGAACGTGCCAAGCACCTCTGATTGAAGCCTCCCTTCTTAGAGAAAATGTATAAAACTTCCTCCTCCCGAGCTTATTTTGATTTTCCATTTACTTAAGCTTGATTTCATGGTACCTTAGCTGTATGGTTGTGTTCGTCTCACTTAGACGAGTCTATAAGATCAAACCCGAAGTGATTTGGTTGAGTCTAAGCCGAGATCTTAAGGTTTTAGTCTGGACTAGCACGGGATCATTCTATCGGGGATGATGACGGGGAGCTGTTCGATCAAGCGTGTATCAAATGGATGGGGAGATCGAGCCGGACAGCGCTTCGGGACATAAACAGCGGGCCGAGTCAGCAAGCTACGTGGATGACAGCGTCCAACCAGAGCGCGCCACGCATGCCTTCGGAGCTGCCTATGATCTAGTTAGCATGCATTGTTTAAATTGATAAATAAGGCTTTTTCCAATTTATTTAGATACCCTTAACTTCAAAAATACATAACTTTGTGTAGAGAAATCACAAAAATAAAATAAAAATACCCTCACGCTCAGTGAATAGAGGAAAATAATGTGGAATAATTTTCAAGACCATTTGATGCATAAAATATTTTTAATTAATTAAACACTATTTGGAATCATTTGATTCTTCATGCATATTAACACATCACCTTGGCTTGAAATTTTGACATGTTGTAGCATCTGTAAGGGAGAAATGTCATCTTATTTTTCCAAAGTCAGAAGAGATTCCTATACTTGACATATTGTAGCCTCTGTCGGGGGAAGTATTCTATGATTTTTCCAAAGTCAGAGAAGGTCCCTATACAGAGACCTATATTTTTCAAGTTATTTCACATCATTTCCTTAAAATAATCATGGAAATTAGCATATTGGTTATTAAATACCAAGAAAATTTTGGAAGGTCTAGTATGACCAGTAAAACCTTTGAAAATAATTTCATGGGTTAAGTCATTTAAAACATCCTTAAATTTTCTAAATACTACATCACTAAGATAGTTAATTTTGAAAAATATAAACATTTAAATGACTTGATTTTTGATCTCCACTGTGATTTATGATCCAGAGAACTCATCATAAAAGTTTCAAAATATTTTGAGTTCATTTAATAACTTAAATTGATTTTTAAAGATAAATACCACTCTTAACAATTAAATGATTTTTAAAAAATCAAAATATAACTAAAAAAATTATGAAACTTAGTTTTTTGAGTTCTCTGTGATCAGTGGTATTTTCTAAAAATAAAATGATATTTAAGATAAAAAATTGATTTTTAGCCTATTCCAAATATTTAAATAATTAAAAATTCATAAAAATCATAAAACTAATAAAACTCATGGAAATGTTTTAAATTGTTTCCTAATCACTTAGGAGCAAATAGAATATTTTCCCTGATTTTCTAAATAAAGATATTGAATTTTAAAGCTTAAAAATGATTTTTAAAGGCTAAAATGAATAAAACTCATGGAAATGTTCTAAATTGCTTCCTAATCACTTAAGAATAATTAGAATATTTTTCCTAAATAAAGATATTGAATTTTAAAGCTTAAAAATAACTTTTAAAAGGCTAAAAATAAGTTTTTGAATTTTAAAGCATTAAAAATAATTTTTAAAAGGCTAAAAATGAGTTTTCACTAAAATAATTCCAATAAATCAAGGAGAAAACAAAAAAAAAATATATAAAATTTGCTCCTCTGAGTTCTCTGTGATCAGTGAGATTTTTAAAAAATATAAAACTTAATTTCCACCACTTAAAATATTTTATTTTTATTAAATAACCCAGAACTTAAAAGAATTCTAATAAATCACAAAGAATTCAAAAAATTGTGAAATTTGACCCAAAGGCTCTTCTAGTTTAGTTTTACCTCCAGTAAAAAATTCAAGAGATTATAATTTACCTTGGTGCAGTTAGGAATTTTCTTTGAAAAATCCTATTTTTGCATTAAAATAATTATATAAATTAAATTAGATTTTGAAAAATCACATTTTCTCCTCTGATGTCTCAACTGACCCATGAATGAAGTAGATAAAAATTTCAAAGTCATTTGAATTGAATTTGACAAATTATGAAATGTTAGAGCCTTAGGGGTAAATGTGTAATTTCGGAAATCTTGTCTTAATTAACATTTAGGCTTAATTCAAGGAGGGGAATGGGAAACCTCTAATATTAATCAATTTACTTGATGTTTGAAACACAAAGGGGTTAATTGGTAGAAACCAATCTCACTTTCTTAATTAAGATTAATAAATTTCTAAATTATTAAAATTTGGAAGTTTATTAAAATTAAATGATCCTGGACTTAGGGGTATGACTTTTGAAGCCAATAAGTAATCAATTTAATACCCCTATTTTGATTTTCAAATAGAATCCAAATCATGAATCATGACCACTTAAAGCTTAACCTTTTCAAAACTAATTAAGACCCCAAATCATGAATCACGAACACCTAAAGTTTAACCCTTTTCAAAATTAATTAAGACACTCACCTAGGTCTTAAGGGCTTAGTGGTGACTTAGGCCAAATCAAAATTGACTAAATGAGGATTAGGGCTAGGCGTTAAGGGGTAGTGTGACTTAAGCCAAATCAAAATTGACTAAATGAGGATTAGAGAAATAAACATAATTATATCAAACATCCTTAAAACACCACTAAAAATCAAAATTGACTAAATGAGGATTAGAGAAATAAACATAATTAAATCAAACATCCTTGAACCACCACTAAGCCCAATTAGGATTAAAAATTTGGCGAAGTGTCCAAATTACACTAACTTGCAAAACACCACTAAGCCCAATTAGGGTTAAAATTTGGCTAAGAGTTCCAACAACACTAACTTGCCTTACATCCTTGAAACACCACTAAGCCCAATTAGGATTAAAATTTGGCTAAGTGTTCAACTTACATTAACTTGCTTCTTCAAGGGTCTTCACCCACATAATTTTCAAATTAAATGATAAGTGATAATTACCCTATTCTTAGGGATAATTAAGACATCAATGTTCACTGAGTAATAAGGATATTTATAGGATGAACCATTAAGTAACATAATAAGTTTAAATGGACTTGAGGCTTTTCACCAGTTGGTGAGAGGGAGGCGTGGACCTGCTTCCCCTTCCTAATTTGTTGGATACCTCAGAGGCCTATTAAACTTATTATTCTTTGCTCAATGGAATCATCCTTAATTAAACCTTTAAGGACTCACCAAGATATGCATAGGGTTAGGAAAATTACTAAACTTTTACCTTTCCCGCCCTTCTTAGACCTCCTTAACATGCATTTTAAGTTTCAGGTGGTGGAACGAGAAGACTCGCTAGATACACTTTTACAGTTTTCAGCGTTGTCTTTCTTGTACTTTCATACTGTACTTTTATGCCTGCAAATTTGCATGTTAAACAACGATGTCACCCTGCATGAAAACTAAAACTATTAGGATAGCCACATAACCAAAACCATAACCCAAAACCATAACCTAAAACCAAAACTAAAATCAGAAAGATTAAACTCACCTCCACAACATTCAAAATATAAAACAACTCAAAATTTAATCACAAACATCACACAAAATCACGATAGCCACAGAACCAAAATAATCCCAAAACCAAAGCCAAAACCAAAACTAAAACTAAAATCAACCAAGATAAAATTCACCTCTTGCATGTTAACCAAAACCATAACCAAAACCAAAACTAAAATCAACCAAGATAAAATTCATCGCTTTGCATGTTAACCATAACCCAAAACCAAAATTAAAAATCAACCAAGATAAAATTCCCCGCCAGGATATCCACAAAACCAAAACCAAAACTAAAACTAAAATCAACCAAGATAAAATTCACCCCCACGCATTCAAAATATAAAACAACTCAAAATTTAATCACAAACATCACATAAAACCACAACTTCAATTAAATCATAACCATAACCCAAAACCAAAATTAAAATCAACTAAGATAAAACTCACCGCCATAACATAACTTGCATGTTAACCAAAACCAAAACTAAAATCAACCAAGATAAAATTCACCGCCACAACATTCGAATAAACCAAAACCAAAGCTAAAACTAAAATCAACCAAGATAAAATTCACCCCCACAACATTCAAAATGTAAAACAACTCAAAATTTAATCACAAACATCACACAAAACTACAATTGCAACTAAATTAAGACGTCTCTATCCAAAATTTAATCACAAACATCATATAAAACCACAACTTTAACTTAATTAAGATGTCTCTATTTGATGATCGACTAAAACTAAAATCAACCAAGATAAAATTCACCCCCACAACATTCAAAATATAAAACAATTCACACACACATCACACAAAACTACAACTTCAACTAAATTAAGATGTCTCTATCGGATGATCGGGAATTCCTCAAAAAACTACAACTTCAACTAAATTAAGACGTCTCTATTGGATAATCGGGAATCCCTCGGAGGAGGAAACCTACGGTTGCTAACGAGGCTTCCCACGGTTCACCGCCACAACATTCAAAATATAAAACAACTCAAAATTTAATCACAAACATCACACAAACATTAAAAAGTCTCTATCGGATGATCGGGAATCCCTCGGAGGAGGTAACCTACGGTTGACAACTTCAACTAAATTAAGATGTCTCTATCGGATGATCGGGAATCCCTCGGAGGAGGTAACTCACCACCACAAAATTCAAAATATAAGACAACTCAAAATTTAATCACAAACATCACAAAACAAAACTTCAACTAAATTAAGACGTCTCTATTGGATGATCGGGAATCCCTCGGAGGAGGTAACCTATGGTTGCTAACGAGGCTTTCCACGATTTAAATGAAATTATGGAACTCATTAAGTTGAGTTTAATAAGTCCATTTTGACTAAGTAAATCCAATAGAAAAAAGTGATGCCGGAATGAGGGAACCGTAGGATCCTAACCGGTTTTGCTCCAATCAACTTTAATATGCCCTCTATAAAATTTAAAGAACTTCAACCATAGGGCCACCTGATTTGACATTATAACTTGACACACTAGATAACTCAAACTTGTCGCGGCAAGGAGCTTGGAGATAGCATGGTGGGCAACACGGCCATCTTCAAACAGCAACACCTGTCTTTCCCAGTTAAACCAATCTTCCTTCCTTAAACTTAAACAACAAAGCCATAGGATATCGAGGTTGCTTACTTATGAAACGTAAATCCTCACCTTATCTTTAGGCCTTTGCATAGCCCTGTTATACAATATAAGCCCTAACTTGTCTTAGGATTTCGAGGTTGTCATTTGTTACGACCTAAACCCTCACATCTTCCCGGCTATTTGTGTGATCATTTCACACGAATGTAAGCCCTAACTAATAAAATTGGCAGGATGAAACACCTAAATATTTCTCCTCAAAACTGAAGCCAAACATTAGGATAGCTTGGGAAGTCACCGAGGTTCTCCTCTGGATCCATGACATCCCTAGTTCTTCTTCCTTTGGATTCTACAATAAAATGTTCCAATTTTGAACCAATCCCCTTTCACACCTCTACATCTGATTTCATTGAAGAGTCCCACCCTTTGAAATTTCTTGAAGATAATTTTTCTTGATTTTTATTGAGAGTCTTCTTAAGTGACTTTGGTCATTTAGGATGTAATTAAATATAGGGGCTCGCCCTTATAGGAAGCATGTCTGGACCCAGCTTAATATAAATCCTATTTAATCTTTTATATTAAATAGGGGAACTTGTCGGCAAATACAAAGGTTTCGCAGAGCAAACGGATGTCATACTTTCCATAATTATTTGATCGAGCCTCATCCTCAATTCTCATATTTATTTATTCGGGATAGATACAAGAATTGAGGTACGGTGCTCTTTCATTTTAAACTATAAAAAATATGGGGTCAGTTTGATTTCATACTTCAACATCCTTACGAAGCGGGCGACATTATTTTGATTCCAGCGACCAACAGCTTCTTACGGGCAACTCCCCACAAACCAACCCGAAATAGCGCCGACAACAAAACAGACGTCATGTATTTCTTATTTTATTTGATCAAGGCTCATCCTCAAGTCTTGTGTTTATTCCATGGGATAGATACAAGGTTTGAGGTAAATCGCTCTTTCATTTAAACTATGAAAAATATGGGGTCAGGTTGATTTCAAATTTTTTTAAAACTAAATTATATGTAAATTAAAAGGTCCTTCCAAAGTGGGCGACAGGATTTTGATTCTGGCTACCGACAGCTTTTTACGGGTAACTCCTCGACAAAAAAATAGCACCGACAGCTTCTAGCGACTCCACTAGGGACAAGCTTTTCTGTCCATACAAATCAAGAAATATTATCTTCACACATCGGTAATATGTCCATGTCCCTCTTCGACCAAATTACCCTTCTTTCATTGGCATACTTTACCTATTTCTATCTTGGGAAAGTACAGCTAACTCCTGGGACTTAAGGACTAGCTGTTCAACCTTCTTTGAACAAAGGGCTCAGAAGGCCATTAAGGACTCTTTAAATTTTCATGTGGGGTCGGACCCCCAATAGGTGTGTCGGTAGAATAGTTTTGCCTGGGTGTTGGCGTTCTAAAGTTGGTCCTGCACTGGGTCCTAAACTTTGCATTTCTTCTTCTTCTTTGGGTTTGAGTTTGCTTTTATGTGAATCAAGCCATGTTGTTGCACCTCTTCATGCTTATTCAATTTGCTATTTGCAACTCTTCGATGCTTTAATAACAAGTGAATAACAAATTTGAAAAATAAAATAATAAAGAATGCTCACTTTATAAGACAAGTGCGTCAATTTGAGTACTTCTGTCAAAACTGCAAGGCATGGGACATCGCTGACTTTCAAAAATTCTTCAAATGACAGGAACAATGTTTTCGCCAAAGTTGATCTTTTCTTTCACCTCCGGAATGGAGTTCGCTGTCAATAGGGATGAACTGCCTGACCTAGCAGTTATTAACTTTGGATAAGGGTTCGATGATATTGGAGTCAAGTTCAAAAAGATGGCCGTTACAGTGATGAAGTTTGAAACAGATAAGTCCGTGGAGTCTATTGTAGAGTTCAACTTGAAGTCTACCAAAGAATTCTCCCCTTCAAAGGTGTTGATTGAAAAGAGCCATACTAGTGCTGAAAATTCTATCGTTGGGAGCGTTGAAATTACTCTGAGAACTATTTTTACCCCTACTACCGGATACACTTTCATCGTGCCAGCTGTTTTGCTGAGTAAGGGAAAAAAAATTCTACATGAGGAAGATTCAGTTGATGCTTATGCCCCACTACTTTCTGGATTCTAAATTAGGTCCAATTTGAAGCCTGCACAACTAATAAAGGCACAGGAAAGGAGGCGCGACCATGAAATTTTGAATACCAAACAACCTCGACAATCTCGCCAACAACAAGCACAACAATATGGCCAGTCTAGCCAACAACCGCCTCAGGAAAGATCATATCGAGCAGAGAATAAGAGGATATCCTTGGCAGAACGACAGAAAGTGGTGTATTCCTTTAAAGAAGAAGCTGTGTCGAAGATGTTCCATGAATTGCTAAAGGAATAAGAATTTAGTCTACCAAAGCCAAAAAAGCCAGAGGAAGCTAATATAAAAGATCATCCTCAATATTGTCCATACCACTAGTTACTCGGCCACATCATAGAAAATTGCTTTGTCTTCAAGGATTGGCTTGAGAAGAATTTCAAAAGTAGAAATGTAATGATCCCGAAAGAGTATTTGAAAGAACGTGAAAAAGGTTCCGTAAACATGATTTTGGTTGATTCAATTAACTTCTACACAACCACACCGGTGCTCAACAAAAGAAATGATATTCTTTAAAAATCCCCAACTGACCTAAAAGTAATCAAAGGGAACTTGATTGATGCTAAGCTGGAGAGATTCTGAGCCAATATTGCACGATTATCTGAAGTACAAAGAAAACATATGAATGATAAAAATTACAATGTGTCAGATTGCATGGACGAAAGATTAATTGAAATCAATGCCGTCGAGACCCAAGCCGAGTTATCTGCGTGCGATGCTCCATTTTCTGGTGTGGAGAATGGCGCGGATGAGAGGCAAGGGGCCACCCAACAAAGGGACGAACAGATCAATCGTCTTGAAAAGAAAATTGAAGAATTGACGACTACTGTGATTGCAATGCAAAGATTGTCACAATCACCGCAGATGACGCTTCCAAAAATGAACCAACCAGAAACTATTAATGTTGCAGATGAAAGGAAAGAGTTTACCTCTGATGAACAACCAAAGAAAAACTATGTCCAAAGCATCATACTAGAAAATGAATTTAAACAAATGGTTGAACAAGTTCGAGAGGCCTTAACCAAATCTAAGGGTGGTGCATTGACTTTAAAGGGTAGACCTTACCCGGAAGAGTTTGATGTTGTACCCTACCCTAAGGATTTTGTGTCACTAAACTTTAAGATATTGACGTAATGGGAAATCCCAGACAGCACATAACACATTTTCGAGCCAGTTGTGGCAACACAAGAAATAACAAAACTTTACTCTTCCAACAGTTTGTTAGTAGCATGTCGGGAATAGCGTTTGATTGGTATGCTGAGTTGCCCAAAGGAGCGGTGAAGACATTCAAAGAGTTAGAGTTGTGTTTGTAAAAATATTTGCCGGAGTGCAGCATCATATTTCTATTGGAGATCTTGTGGTAGAAAAATAAAAGCTTAACGAGACTCTAGTAGATTATATTTTGAGGTAGAAAAATCTTAGCATGAAGTGTGAGCCTCAACTACAAGAACAACATGCAATTGAGATTTTCTCAAAGACATCCATGGACCGATAGCTTTTATGTTTAAGGGACTCACAATCAAGTCTTTCGAGAAGTTACTCAACATAGCTAACAATATGCAAGAAGAAGTCAAACATATGAATTCTCATGAGAAGGCCGAGAAGTCCAGGATAACCAAGATATTCGAGAAGAAATCTGGGACAGTTGTTGTGGTTAGCAGGGGTAAACGACAATTGCAACTACAAGTCGATCAACGTCAACAATCCTTCGAACATCTTCTTCAGAATATTCAGCAATCATCTCAGCAGAGACCTTACCAGACATATGAAAGACAAATTCCAATCATGAACACTCGATCAAATGAGATATATTCTTTTAAAGATGAAGCGACAAAAAAGATGTTCCGCGGTCTGATCAAGAATCCCGAGTTCAGGTTACCTAAGCCGAAGAAGCCCGACGAGGCCAACAAGAAAAGACATCCGAGATATTGCCCGTACCACAGATTCATCAGAGACACTATAGAAGAGTGTTGCTGTTTGGAAGACTTGCTTGAGGAGAAGTTCAATAATGGGGACGTAACAATACCGGAAGAATATTTGAAAGAAACCTAAAAGAGGTTCTATCAATATGATTTCGATCTATTTGTTTGTTCCAACCCACTCCTATGCAACTACCAACGAATGAAATGCCTCTTGGCTACTATTGTATTATTATTTTTATTTAAATGGGAAATTAGCATGATCGATGTTAGTCTATCCCATCCTTCCCACCACAATTAATGAAAAGAAAGGGTTTGTTGTTGTTCATGATTGTGCAATATTTAAAAAAAACTGATCACCTCAAAAGAAAATTTGGATGTTTTGATAAGACTATGACTTCAGGGGATAATGAAATTGATGCCCTAATAACTGAGTCATATACTTTAAAGAATTTAAACTGGGTCCTAAGTTAATTTCAAAATAAGATAGTGTGGTTGAAATACGAGTAATAGACTCGGGATACCACGAGCCTTTTAATTTCCTGCCACGTGACTGGGTCCTGACTTTCAAACGAGTTATAATATCCCAGAATTCGACTTAAGAAACATTTAAGGATTATTAGTCAGGGGAATTTGGACATTCAAAATCTTTAAAAGAAATATGTTCTACCAGATATAGTAATTCTCAGAAAATAAAGGGAGAAAAAATAAATGTTGTCTGAAAATTCCCCGGGAAGAAGCTTGAGGTGAGCTTATAATAAAAAATTGGTGTCTGAATTAAGACATTCAAAGTCCTTAAATCATGCTCTACCATATATAGTAATTCTCAACAAAACATGGGGAACAGAAAAAAAAAGAGAGAAAAAAAAGGATTATGTGCAAAGTTTGAAGTAAAAAAAAAAACAAATCAAAGCAAAAGAAAAGTCTCCCTAAGAAGAAGCTTGAGGTGGACGTATAATAAAAAATTGGTGTCCGACTTTCCCCTGATTAATGAAACTTAAAATGCTCTCTTAAGAGAATTCTTATGATATTATATTTAATAAAAAGTTTAACGATCTAAAGTCTTTTGGTCGATTATTAATTGACTAAGAAATATATTTGGAAAATGAAAAATGTTTTGATCACACGACCAAAATTCTAAAATCTCCTTAGGCTCAGAAAGAAAGAATTAAAAACATGATGATATTAGCAGTTAATGAAAATTCAAACTTGAAGTCATATCCTTTAGTGTCCAACAAATACAACTCCAACTTAAACTCGAAGAACGTTAGAAAGATTTCTCAAAGACAACTTCAACAACCTTTATAGAATCCGCAAAAAATCAAATGATGACTGCTACAAATGAAGCTATGAACTTACGGCCTCTTCAACTGTGGTATCCGTAAAAATAACACAACTGTTATGTGTACTTGAAGGAATATAGTTCTGATGGTACCTTAAGGATGGACTATTTTTTACACTTCTCATTTATCAGTGGAGGATACATCAAGAAACACTGTGCCCCATGTTTCAGAGACAAAGACTCATTCTTAGAAGCTCAGATGTCGTGCTTGTCTGAAACTGGGTCTACATCCTAACAAAAAGAAAAGAAAATGATAAATTTATTGAGTTTGAGGTTTCTTACTCTTTACTTGTGTAGTGCAACTACCTTAGTTTACACCAGTTTTCTTCACATCCCCGCGAAATTTCACATTCTGCACAAGATCTCACAAAATTACACAATTTTTCTCCACCAATGTCAATCTTTGCAAATTCTATTAATTTCCCACGAATTCAAAGCACTATATTGTAGAGGTTAAGGACTCTACAACTGATTCTGCGTTGCTTTAAGAGCCCCTCCTATCGCAATCTTTCAAATTAAAATCCAGAGGTTAAGTACTTCACATCCAATACAGCGTTGCTCTAGGAGCTCGTCTAATTGCAATCTTTCAAATCAAATTCTAGAGTTTGAGGATTCCACATATGATTTTGCGTTGCTTTAGATCCTCATCCTATCGCAATCTTTCAAATCAAATTCAAGAGGTTGAGGATTTTACATCTGATACCGCGTTACTTTAGGCCCTCTTCCTATTGCAATCTTTTAAATCAATTCTAAAGGTTGAGGATTTCACATCCGATACCGCATTGCTTTAGGTTCTCATCCTATTGCAATCTTTCAAATCAAATTCTAAAAGTTGAGGATTCCACATCCGATTCCGCTTTGCTTTAGGTCCTCATCCTATCACAATCTTTCAAATCAAATCTCGAGGTTGAGGATTCTACATCTGATTCCGCGTTGCTTTAGGTTCTCATCCTATTGCAATCATTCAAATCAAATTCTAGAGGTTGAGGATTTCACATCTGATACTGTGTTGCTTTAGGTTCTCATCCTGTTGCAATCTTTTAAATTAAATTCTAGAGGTTGAGGATTCCACATCTGATTCTGCATTGCTTTAGGTCCTCATCCTATTGCAATCTTTCAAATCAAATTCTAAAGGTTAAGGATTTTACATCTCATACCGCGTTGCTGTAGGCCCCCATCCTATCACAATCTTTCAAATCAAAACTAGAGGTTAAAGATTTTATATCTGATACCGCGTTATTTTAGGAGCTCATCCTATCAAAATCTTTCAAATCAAAATTAGAGGTTGAAGATTTTACATCCGATACCGCGCTGCTTTAGGAGCTCATCCTATTGCAATCTTTCAAATCAATTTTAGAGGTTAAGGATTCTACATCTGATTCTGTGTTGCTGTAGGTTTTCATTCTATTGCAATCTTTCAAAGTAAATTGTAGAGGTTGAGGATTCTACATCTGATCTTGTGTTGCTTTAGGTTCTCATCCTATTGCAATCTTTCAAATCAAATCTAGAGATTGAGGATTTCACATCCGATACCGCATTGCTTTAGAAACTTCTCTTATTGTAATCTTCCAAATTAAATTCTATGATATACTAGAGGTTGAAGATTTTATATCCAATTTCACGTTGCTTTAGGAACCTCTCCTATCACAATCTTTTGAATGAAATTCAACGTTATTCTTCAGGTTGAGGGAATAAGCCCTTCGATTAATTCAAGGCATCCTATTCTCATCTTTTGAAATCAATTTTAAGACCACCTTAAATGGATTATGGCATCTGATTCTTATTTCGAGATTGATACCCAAATTTTAATTCTCACCTCGGGGTTAGCACTTACATACTGATTCTCTTCTTTTATAAATACCTGAAATTTCATAACTCAAAACTCACTCTCTGATCCGAAGCGAGAGTCCCTACTCCTTGATTTCAACCAGACGATCACCTGCTAATTACCCGGCATAAACAAATCACACACACAAATCTATGTGTACTTATGGGTCTGTNCTTAAAAAATTCAAGTTATATCTAAACTAACACCTCCTATTAATTTAAGAGAGGTTAGGAGTTTTCTTGGACTTGTTGGATTTTAGAGGCTTTTTATTAAAGATTTTTCAAAACATACGAAACCTCTATGCCAACTTTTAGAAAAGGACAAGAAATTTGAAATTACTGAAAGCTATTTAAACGCCTTTGAGTTATTAAAGGAAAAATTAATCACAACCCCTATTATAGTTTCACTCAACTAGGAGAAATCATTTGAACTGATGTGTGATGCTAGTGATTATGCTATTGGAGTTGTCCTTGGACAAAGGTATGAAAAGATTTTTAAAGTTATATACTACACTAGTAAAACTCTTACTGATGCACAAATTAACTATACTGTTACTGAAAAAGAGTTACTGATCATTGTGTATGCTTTAGATAAATTCAGATCTTATTTAATTGGAGCTAAATGTGTTGTGCATACTGATCACTCTGCTATTAAATATCTAATGCAAAAGAAGGATGCTAAACCAAGGTTGAATAGATGGATACTTTTGATGCAAGAATTTGATCTTGTGGTTATTGATAGAAAGGGAACTGATAATCAAATTGCTGATCATTTGTCAAGATTAGAAAATCTAGAATTATCTGACACTGACAATGAAATTACATACAGTTTCCCTCATGAAAAACTTTATAATATTAATGAGTGAAAATACCATGGTATGCTGATATTGTTAATTATATTGTAAGTGATATTTTGCCACCTATGCTGGCATTGCAACAACAATACCATGGTATGCTGATATTGTTAACTATATTGTAAGTGATATTTTGTCACCTATGCTGATGTTGTAACAACAAAGGAAACTTATTCATGATGCAAAAGCATATTTTTGGGATGAGCCTTATTAAGGAGATGTTTACCTTATGAAGAAACTGAACTAATCATTTAAAAATGTCATGATTTTGAATTTGGAGAACATTTTGGGATTGTGAACTAATCATTTAAAAATGTCATGATTTTGAATTTGGAGAACATTTTGGGATTGTTAAAACTACTTATAAAGTTTTACAATCTAGATTTTATTGGCCTACTATCTTTAGAGATGTTTATAGATACATAAAAACTTGTGATCAATGTCATCGAGTAGGCAATGTATCTAGAAGAAATGAAATGCCTCTAAATTTCATGTTAGAAGTTGAGATATTTGATGTTTGAGGACAACTTAGATCTTTTCGTAAATAAGAAACACCAGAAGATTCAATAATGATATCACAGGAAGAAGAACTTACATAAGTAAACTTAAGAAGTGGGATAGTGTTACCCCCGAGTATTGCTCCAGCAGATAAAGGAAAACAAATAGTAGCTCGAGAAGAACAACGTCCACCTCCACCAGTGGAAGGACCACACAACCAAGAGAAAACTAGAGGATCATACAAGTTGGATTATAACATGATAGCTCATCTTAGGAATTTGCCGGCCATATTAAGCATCTATGACGCTGAGATCCTGTCAAAGGAGATGAGAGAGTCTCTGCTATAGTTTTGCTCGACTCAGAGATTTCCTTTGCTTAGTTGGCCCACACATCATTGGATGAAGTTTGCTCATTGAAAGAACAACCTGGGGTAACCTTCACAGATGAAGATTTTCTACTCGATATCACTGACCATAACCAACTGCTTTACATCTCCATTAACATCGGTAGATTTGTGTTGTCCAGAGTTTTTTTAGATCATGGAGCATCACTCAACTTGATGAGCCTACGGACATTGGCCTATTTGGGCATCGAAGCTCAAGAGCTTACGACTGATAAAATGATGCTAAGAGGATTCAACCAAAAGGGAGAAATAACCCTTGGATTTATTACATTGTTTATGAAGGTTGGAGAGCTAGCAAGAACCACTAAATTTCATATCATCAACGTCGAGACCTCTTTTAATGCTCTACTGGGTCGACCGTGAATTCATGAACACAACATGTTCCATCTTCTCTACACCAGTGCATCAAGTACTACAAAGAAGGATAAGAACATTGCATCAAAGGAGATCTACAATTGTGTTCAGTTCATGAAGTTGGTATTCATGAAGATGTTGCCTACTACACACCTCCGAATAAAACTGTCTTCTCTCGTGAAGCTGTGACAAACAAAAGTAAAGATTTAGAAGTAGTACAATGGAAAGGTCATTCAACTCTGCTGTAGTGATCTTCCATCACTTTTTGCAAAAAATTGTTGGAGTTTCTTTTAGTTCGCGCACCCGAGGTCGAGGCCGAGGACGTGGACGGGGAAGAACCAACTTAATCGTTGAACGGACTAGGCCAACCATCAACATTGGTGATGAGGACAATTCCAAAGATGAAATAATGATAACAAAATAGAAGAAACCTCAATACGAGATATTCTTAGAAGATGCCGAGAAAAGCGAATATGAGACAATGTATAATCTGATAAATCAATATGTGAATGCTATGACCCTTGCTCTGATCCTCCCTCAAAAGGTTGAGAGTTTAGAGGTCAAGGAAGTTTGTAGTGAGGGTTCAAAACCAATAAAATTTTACCCTGCTTCTATTTCTACCCATCTTGAAAATCTTGAAAATTTGGATGATGATCCTAATGAATTAAAGGAATTACCTTTTGGTTCCTTTTCGCCTTATGTACAAAAATTAATTCAATAGGGAATTTTACCAAAACAAATGCAAAAAGATAAATTACAAATTTTTGAAAAGTTATGGAGTGTTAAAAGTTGAACTCCCAACTCAAAAGAGGGTCTTAGATTTGGTACAGTCAGAACAGTTGTTGATTCATTAATTTTCATGGTTGTTACTGGTGAATCTGAAGGGGATTGCCTTGATATAGAGGATGACTCTGCTATCAACTAATAGAAGATCCTCCATCAGAATTTAAAGAAGAAATCAAGTCAACTGTTGATCAGTTGAAAAAAATCAACCTCACNTTAAACTAAAAGCTATTTTTGCAGGAATTTAAAATTTATTTTTTTTGGTATTTTTCATATTTTAAGGAAATAGTAACAACTTAAAAGATAACTAAACTTTTTGTAGAAAAAAATTACTTTAATATGAAAATATCTTTCTTCTTATCATGAATCAGTAATAAGTATAAGAATTCTGTTGTGAAAGTATGCAAATTGTGTTTGAAAATATCTTTCTTCTTATCATGAATCAGTAATAAGTATAGGAATTCTGTTGTGAAAGTATAAAAATATCTTTCTTCTTATCATGAATCAGTAATAAGTATAGGAATTCTATTGTGGAAGTATGAAAATTGTGTTGTGCCAACTGAATCAGTAATAAGTATAGGAATTCTGTTGTGAAAGTATGCAAATTGTGTTGTGCCAAATAAAAAACATTCTTTACCTGTATAGGAATTCTATTGTGAAAGTATGCAAATTGTGTTGTGTCAAATAGGAGCAATAATATTCTTTACCCTTACTGTTGTGGAAGTATGCAAATTGTGTTGTGCCAAATATGAGTAATAATATTCTTTACCCTTACTAGAGATTGCTATAAAGAACATTGGCTAATTTAAAGTTTGAATAGTTCTGAAGACCAGCTAGGCAGGGATGATACTAGCTCTAATTCTAGAGTTCTCTCAATTTCCTCTACCTAGGGGCTAACATTCTTGTATCAAAACCTAAAAGAATAAACCAAGTTGGGGGCTTTAACCTATCACTTTAAAGTCCTCTAACTCTACACCCTTCAAAAATTATTTCTAAACCAAGTTGGGGGCTTTAACCTGTCACTTTAAAGTCCTCTAACTCTACACCCATCAATGACTATTTCAAGTTGGGGGCTTTAACTTGTCACTTTAAAGTCCTCTAACTCTACACCCTTCAATGAATATTTTCCTATTTATTTGCACTAACTTTAAAGTCCTCTAACTCTACACCCATCAATGAATATTTCCCTATTTATTTGCACTCAATAATAAACGTCTACATCCATAATGAATATTTCCCTATTTATTTGCACTCAATCATATGAACTACATTATCATTCATACAACCTCATGTGATTCTTTCCAATTGTTGACTGAGACAAAACCAGCTTGGTTCTTACATGTTATCACATCAAATATTAACATCTAGATTCNGACGCTAACTTTGTAAAAGAAGAGCAATACCCCACGTGGTTGGCTAACATTATTCCAGTCAAGAAGAAAAATCGACAAATACGTGTTTGTGTCGACTTTAGAGATTTGAACAAAGCATGTCTAAAAAATGAGTTTCCACTACCAATGCCGGAAATGATGGTGGATGTTGCTTCTACAGATGAAATTTTCTCCTTCATGGATGGATCTTCAGGATACAATCAAATCAAGATGGCTCCCGAGGATGCAGTATTTATAGCCTTCTAAACACCAATCAAAATTTTCTGCAACACAGTGACGCCGTTTGGATTGAAGAACGCTGGAGCAACATATCAACGTGCAATGACAAAGATTTTTGATGACCTCACTCACAATCAAGTGGAATGATACATAGATGATTTTGTCATCAAAAGTGAACAAAAGGTAGATCATTTGTATGATTTGAGGATCGTGTTCGAACGGTTATGACGATATGACCTTAAAATGAATCCCTTATAATGCGATTTTTGTGTTACCTCTAAGAAATTTCTAGGATTCATTATCATTCATCAAGGAATCGAGATCGACTCGGATAAGATTAAAACTATCTTGGAAATGCCTCCACCCAAAACCTCGAGAAAAGTACGTTCCTTCCAGAAGAAGTTGGCATATCTGAGACGCTTTATTTTTAATCTCTCAGGTAGGTGTCAGCACTTCTCAGCATTAATTAAAAAGGATGTCAAATTCATTTGGGAAGAGAAATGTCAGCGAGCCTTTGAGGACGTTAAACAATATTTAATGACAACTTCTCTCTTACCAGCCCCTATCCCAAGAAAACCATTGATACTTTATACTGCGGCCTTAGACGACTACCTTGGAGCCCTCTTAGCCCAAATCGATGATGAGGGCAAGGAAAATACACTTTACTAATTGAGTCATCATTTGATACCAACGGAAGTAAGTTATCCACCTATTGAGAAGAATTGTCTAGCTTTAATTTTTGCCGCCCAGAAGCTTAGACATTACATGCTTTCTCATAAGATTAATCTAATTTTAAAAATTAATCCGTTGCAATAATTGATGACCTGGCCAACACTCTCTGGACGTCTAGCAAGATGGTCGATGATCTTATTGCAATTTGATATAACATTTGTTTCTCTCCGTACTATCAAGGGACAGATTCTAGCAGAATTTCTCACCGCGCACCCACTGCCAGCTGGGTCCCCTCTCAATGACGAACTATCAGACAAATAAATACTACAAATGAAATTCTCCAGCACGCAATGTTGAGAAATGTACTTTGACAGTGCTTCATCAGCCAGGAAAGACAAAGGATCAGACATGGTCATACCAGGAAAAGCATAGATCAGTTTGATCTTTATCACGCGAGATAAAGGTATGGCGAGGTTCTCATACCACCTAATAGAGCCATGTATCAACAATAAAGCAGAATATGAAGCTCTAATCACCTGATTAGAGTTGGAAATCTTGATTGATATAACAAACGTTATCATTTTTGGCGACTCACAACTCATCATTCAACAAGTTGTCGGATATTACAAGATTCTAAAACCAAGATTAGCAGAATACCATCAATACATGATGAAACTGTTGGAACAGATCCCTAATGGGACTTTGTACCGGATTCCTCATGAAAATAATGCCCATGCCAACGCTCTAGCAAAACTTGCTTACAATTTGGCATGTCCCTCGAAGGATTCCATTAAAATCACCGTACAAGGAAGACAAGTTTTGTCTTGTATCGACCTTGAAACTCTACACAAGTTCGAGAAAGAAAAGGAAATGATGATTGCGATTGCAGACATTAACGAAGATTGGTGCAAGCCATTGATAAAATATTTGCATACTAGAAAGCTGATAGAGGACAAGTCTAAAGCACATCACATTACAAAAAGGGTTATGTCATATGCTCTAGCAAGTGAAGTCCTCTACAGGAGATCGTTCGACCAGATGTGGCTATAATAACTAAGCAAAGCCATGGCACAAAATATTGTTAAGGAAGTACATGCCAAGTTGTGTGGAACTCACCAGTCAGGGCCAAAAATCCAAATGAAGATCAAAAGACTTGAAGATTATTGGCCAACGATGATGTCTAACTACATGGAGACAGCTAGAGGATGTCACCAGTGCAAGGTGCATGAGGCTATCTTACACCAACCTCCAAATGTTCTACACCCAACAGTCACCTCGTGGTCATTTGAGTGTTGGGGCACAAACATAATAGGTCCGATATACCCTTCATCCTCCAAAGGACAAAGGTTTATACTTGCTGCTATGAATTATTTCTCTAAATGGGCAGAGGCAGTGTTGCTACAAGAGGTTATAACACAGCACATTCTTCAGTTCTTCAAAAGTCAAGTCGTCTACAATTTTGAAGTACCGCAAAGAATATTTTTCGATAATGGGACAGCTTTCAAAAGTACTAAAATCAATAATTTTGTCAAAAGGAACGGGATAAATTGATAATACTCTACAATTTACTATCCCAGAGTAAATGGATTGGCTGAAGCCTTCAACAAAACACTGGTACAGATTTTGAAGAAAACATTCTATGAAAACAGAAGGGATTGGCACAACAAATTATTAGAAGCATTGTGGGCTTACCGAATGATGTTCAGGACTCCCACTCAATGTACACCCTACATTTTCATTCATCCCGACTTAATGCATATGCACAGTATAACAATAGTTCTGATGATATTTCCTTTTTTTGNTTTACTATCCCAGAGTAAATGGATTGGCTGAAGCCTTCAACAAAACACTGGTACAGATTTTGAAGAAAACATACTATGAAAACAGAAGGGATTGGCACAACAAATTATTAGAAGCATTGTGGGCTTACCAAATGATGTTCAGGACTCCCACTCAATGTACACCCTACATTTTCGTTCATCCCGACTTAATGCATATGCACAGTATAACAATAGTTCTGATGATATTTCCTTTTTTTACAATAAAACCAAAAACTTAATCCGAAAGAAAAGTAATAATTTAACTTTTTATTTTATATATATTTATATTGGGATACTACGCAAGTATACGTATTGTTACAAGTAATATAAGAATTTTTTATTATGACCCGAATATCAAACCCACACGGAAGATTATGCAATTTGCACTTTTTAGAAAGTTTTTCTATTCNTATATATATTTATATTGGGATACTACGCAAGTATACGTATTGTTACAAGTAATATAAGAATTTTTTATTATGTCCCGAATATCAAACCCACACGGAAGATTATGCAATTTGCACTTTTTAGAAAGTTTTTCTATTTTTATAAAGATTATTAGTTAAACTAAAAGCTATTTTTGCAGGAATTTAAAATTTATTTTTTTTGGTATTTTTCATATTTTAAGGAAATAATAACAACTTAAAAGATAACTAAACTTTTTGTAGAAGAAAATTGCTTTAATATGAAAATATCTTTCTTCTTATCATGAATCAGTAATAAGTATAAGAATTCTGTTGTGAAAGTATGCAAATTGTGTTTGAAAATATCTTTCTTCTTATCATGAATCAGTAATAAGTATAGGAATTCTGTTGTGAAAGTATAAAAATATCTTTCTTCTTATCATGAATCAGTAATAAGTATAGGAATTCTATTGTGGAAGTATGAAAATTGTGTTGTGCCAACTAGGAGCAATAATATTCTTTACCTTTACTAGAGATGCTAGAAAGAACATTGGCTAATTTAAAGTTTGAATAGTTCTGAAGACCAGCTAGGCAGGGATGACACTAGCTCTCATTCTAGAGTTCTCTCAATTTCCTCTACCTAGGGGCTAACATTCTTGTATCAAAACCTAAAAGAATAAACCAAGTTGGGGGCTTTAACCTATCACTTTAAAGTCCTCTAACTCTACACCCTTCAAAAATTATTTCTAAACCAAGTTGGGGGCTTTAACCTGTCACTTTAAAGTCCTCTAACTCTACACCCATCAATGACTATTTCAAGTTGGGGGCTTTAACTTGTCACTTTAAAGTCCTCTAACTCTACACCCTTCAATGAATATTTTCCTATTTATTTGCACTAACTTTAAAGTCCTCTAAATCTACACTCAATAATGAATATTTCCCTATTTATTTGCACTCAATCATATGAACTACATTATCATTCATACAACCTCATGTGATTCTTTCCAAGTGTTGACTGAGACAATACCAGCTTGGTTCTTACATGTTATCACAACAAATATTAACATCTGGATTTGCCAAATCAACAAGTTAATGAAGTGCATGGATTTAATTCATCATTACTTCTTTCCAACATTAAAGATCAATACTCTCCACAACTTCCATCCAAAACTTAATTACTTATCATTTCAAGAAGAACATTAAAGATCAATACTCTCCACAACTTCCATCCAAACTTTAATTACTTATCATTTTAAGGAAAAAATAAAGAAAACTACTCAGAATACATTGGATTGGACAAATCAAGAAGTAAATGAAGTGCATGGATTTAAATCATCACAACTTCTTCCAACTCAATACTCTCCATATGAAGTGCATGGATTTAAATCATCACAACTTCTTCCAACATTAAAGATCAATACTCTCCGTTATTCCATCCAAAACTTAATTACTTATCATTTTAAGAAGAAAGATAAAGAAAACTACTCATAATCTATGGAGAAAATGGAGTGCATGGATTTAAATCATCACAACTTTGTCCAACATTAAAGATCAATATTCTTTACAAGTCTATCCAAAACTTAATTACTTATCATTTTAAGAAGAAAGATAAAGAAAACTACTTAGAATCCTTGGAGAAAATAGGAGAAAACAAAACCACACTTTAGTTTAAAAGAAGAAATCATTGTCAAACCAATAAGAAGTCTTAAATAAAACCAAAAGTAGTCTAAATCGAAAAGATAAAAACTTATTTCAAGTCCTCCACCAAAGTCTTGAAGTTTCTTTAAATATCTTCTCTTTTACAATCACTCAAAAAAAACAAAAAGATAAAGTAAATAAAAAGTGGTTCCTGAAAATCTCTCAAACTAACTCCTTAGAGATGAACTTTAAAAACTTGCCAATATTTTCAAGACTCTTTTCTAAGTCCTCTCTTCTTTCTTTAATAATTTTACAAGAGGTGCATTTGGATCTCTTCAAAATGTGCCTTGATTCGATATATTTGCTCAAGAGATGCATCCTTTCAAGGTAATTTTCGTCCATGGTGGTTACAACCACCTATTAAGCCAATGGGTACCTCAAAAACCTCTTTAAAATTCATGAAAACTGATTTTACTCGTCTAGTAACTGCCACTGATGCTTAAGTGCGGGGTCTTGGCGCTTAGGCGCGGCCTTCTCTGTTTAACAAGCGCGTAAGCGCCGGATCTGACCCTTAGGCACCAAAACTCTTTTGCACTATTTTTCACCTTTTTGCTCCAAATTTGATCCTTTTTCATTGCTTTAAGCATTTTTTTCAATTTTTTACTTGTATCTGTAAGAAAAACATAAAAATACCTTCCATTAAAATGTAATATCTCAAAAATAGATATAAAAATGTGTCTAAAAATATTATATATTTTAGGTGTATCACTCGTGTACGTGTCCGACGTCGTACTCCCATTAGAAATTCAGATGCCGCCTCTTAGAGTCGCAGTCGCCAACCAACTCATAACAGAAGAAAGTACGATGCTCAGACTTGAAGAACTAGAGAGTCTTGAAGGAAAACGACTTGAAGCACCACAACATTTGGAGCTTTACCAGGCAAAGATGGTACAAGCTCATGACAAATTGGTCCTCCCAAGGACATTCAAAGTTGGTGACGTCGTCCTCGTGCTTAAAAGACCTATTCTTGCACGTCACAAGATAGGTGAAAAATTTAAGCCATCTTGGGAGGGACCATTTGTCATTGAAAATGTCTACGCAGAAGGAGTCTACCAGTTAGTAGACTTCTGGGGTGAAATACCCATGCTACCAATCAACGGAGGATACTTGAAGACCTACTANTCCGACGTCGTACTCCCATTAGAAATTCAGATGCCGCCTCTTAGAGTCGCAGTCGCCAACCAACTCATAACAAAAGAAAGTACGAAGCTCAGACTTGAAGAACTAGAGAGTCTTGAAGGAAAACGACTTGAAGCACCATAACATTTGGAGCTTTACCAGGCAAAGATGGTACAAGCTCATGACAAATTGGTCCGCCCAAGGACATTCGAAGTTGGTGGCGTCGTCCTCGTGCTTAAAAGACCTATTCTTGCACGTCACAAGATAGGTGAAAATTTTAAGCCAACTTGGGAGGGACCATTTGTCAATGAAAATGTCTACGCAGAAGGAGTCTACCAGTTAGTAGACTTCTAGGGTGAAATACCCATGCTACCAATCAACGGAGGATACTTGAAGACCTACTGCACAACCCGACGTTGCTTGCTGCCACTTGATTTGAAATTTTAAAATTTCGACTATTTTGGGGTTTTCTATGTGACCAGAAGTCTGTGACCAGGTCCAAAATATTTGTAACAAAATTAACATCAATATAATGAAAAATCTTGAAAAGAATTACACTTCAAATTCTCTCATTTCTATCATTAAACTTAATATTCTACTAAATTAAACAAAATGCATACACAAAAAATGACTTCTTCACTAAAGTAAACTAAAATTTCCTTTAATAAATACTTTGTTTAGTTCTTATTCACGCTAAGTTTCAACCCACTGACCTTTTCCCTATTGTTTGTAGAGAAATGTCAGGCTAGAGGTTGATTTTTGCCTTTAAAGATGACTGGAATCTCGCACTAAATGAAGAAATGGCACCGCAGAGCAACACTATAGATTTTGACATGGAATTTAACCAAGTCGACATGGACTACAAGGGACATTTAATGAATGTCGTCAGTCAATAGGAAAAGGAAGGGCTGCCCTCACTGCTAAGGTTGACCACCGAAGATAGTCCTTCACTGAAAGGAAAGAACGTGATGGTACAACAAGACCTAATGGAGAGGCCCAGTCGTCTACCATCCATGATAGCTACGCAAACTGGGGGCCTGGTCGCTGCTAATAATGAAAGATTGCTAGACACTCCACTATGAAGAATTTAGAGCAGAAATGCTAGCCACCAAAAGCAGAGAGCTTTCTTACAAGAGGAGAAAAGATGCCAAAAAAAGGCAAAAAAATTACTCACCCCTGTTCCTAAGGGGAACATTTATGATCCAGGCATGAGAGAAACTTCATCAAGCATGCCTGCCACAGATGATTAATCCAGGTTTGTTACAGTGCCAGAAATACCACTAGCTTCAAATGTTCTATGCATGGGTTGCCCTACTTGAAATGCTAAAATATCTGCACGATCGTTGGCTACAGGGCATTCGTGGAAAGCACGGACTGCAATGTCTTGTACCTACAACACTACAGTACCTTAGAGGAGTACACATCGACAGATGATGGATCTCAGAATGCTAATTACCTGATAGAGGCAGAGCCATATGTCCCAATGGATGCAGAGCCATATATTCAAAGGGGTAGAGAGCCATACGTCCCATCAGACGCAAAATCATACATTCCGTTAGAGCCAGAGTCAGCACCAGCTTGGGTTCCCGCCACCATTGAAACAAGGGAACTTCCTCAACAGCCGCCAATCATAAGCATGATAGAATATTACAAAATAAGCAAAGTGAACAAAAGAAATTTTGAATTCTACGAAGAGGTACAATGGAGGTTCATCAACATACTAGAAGGATTGGAATTATGCACCAAGGTCTTCTAAGAGAGTGATGAACAAATTATTTTTTACTGCATTTTTGCCCTAAGAGATAGAGGTCGAGCAGGCCTGCTTATGGAAAGAACCTATTCTAAGCCAAGAAAATGGATGCTAGGAAAGGGAAGGATCACTATCCAGTGCGGTTGCTGCTCCAACTTTACCAACGATAAATGAGGGAATCCGTCTGGGATTGTCAGAAAAGATCAGGTGGATCCACTACCGCCAATGATAAAGTGGATCATTAAAAGAATGCTTAGCTGGAGTATACTGTCCGCTAATTGCATTCCTAACAGTTGCATTATCAACATCTACGTTGAGGGTAATTGCATTCCTTCACATATAGACCACCATGATATTGTGAGACCTTTCTGCAAGGTCTCATTTATGAGTAAAACCAACATCTTATTTGGGAAAGAAACTGACATCAATGGCCCTGGTGAATTCAAAGGAGTTGTTGAAATTCCACTATCTGTTGGTTCGGTGCTAGTCCTTAAAGGGAATGGAGTAGATGTCGTCAAGCACTGTATTCCAGGAGTACGACATCGTAGGGTTTATGTGACATTCTGAAGGATGGACGACAGTAAAATATCATATGGATTTCAACCTGATCTAGTTCTGGAAGAGCTGGCTACCATTCAAGCTATGAGAGGGTTGTAACTCTAAGTACATGTAAAGGGAACTCCATCCTAGAGCATGGCTTAGAAGGTCTGCTCTGTCAAGGGATTTGTCGGCGCTATTTTTGGTTGGAGAGTTGCCCGTAAGAAGCTGTCGGTCACCAGAATTAAAATCCTGTCACTCGCTTTGGAAGGATGTTTAGTTTTCATATATATTAAGTTTTAGAAAATAATGNACTTTAGTTTAAAAGAAGAAATCATTGTCAAACCAATAAGAAGTCTTAAATAAAACCAAAAGTAGTCTAAATTGAAAAGATAAAAACTTATCTCAAGTCCTCCACCAAAGTCTTGAAGTTCCTTTAAATATCTTCTCTTTTACAATCACTCAAAAAAAATAACAAAAAGATAAAGTAAATAAAAAGTGGTTCCTGAAAATCTCTCGAACTAACTCCTTAGAGATGAACTTTAAAAACTTGCCAATATTTTCAAGACTCTTTTCTAAGTCCTCTCTTCTTTCTTTAATAGTTTTACAAGAGGTGCATTTGGATCTCTTCAAAATATGCCTTGATTCGATATATTTGCCCAAGAGATGCATCCTTTCGTGGTAATTTTTGTCCATGGTGGTTACAACCACCTATTAAGCCAATGGGTACCTCAAAAACCTCTTTAAAATTCATGAAAACTGATTTTACTTGTCTAGTAACTGCCACTGGTGCTTAAGTGCAGGGTCTTGGCGCTTAGGCGCGGCCTTCTCTGTTTAACAAGCGCGTAAGCGCCGGATCTGGCCCTTAGGCACCAAAACTCTTTTGCACTATTTTTCACCTTTTTGCTCCAAATTTAATCCTTTTTCATTCCTTTAAGCATTTTTTTCAATTTTTACTTGTATCTGCAAGAAAAACATAAAAATACCTTCCATTAAAATGCAATATCTCAAAAATAGATATAAAAATGTGTGTAAAAATATTATATATTTTAGGTGTATCACTCGTGTACGTGTCCGACGTCGNAAAGATTAGTTTAGCTGGGGAAGACATGTTTTGCTATTGAAGATGGTCGTGCTGCCCACCATACTAGCTCCAAGCTCCTTGCTGCGACGAGTTTGAGTTTTCAAGTGTGTCAAGTTATAATGTCAAATCAGGTGGTCTTATGGTTTAAGTTCCTTATTTTTTATTGGGGCATGTTAAAGTTGATTAGAGCGGCACCGGTTAGGATCCTACGGTTCCCTCATCCCGACATCACTATTTTCTGTTGGATTCACTTACTCCAAATGAACTTAATAAACTCAACTTAATGAGTTCCATAACTTCATTTAGACTGTGGGAAGACTCGTTAGAAACTGTAGGTTACCTACTCCAAGGGAATCCCAATCATCCAATAGAGACATCTTAATTTAGTTGCAATTATAGTTTTGCGTGATGTTTGTGATTAAATTTTGAGTTGTTTTATATTTTGAATATTGTGGGGGTGAATTTTATCTTGGTTGATTTTAATTTTTGTTTTGGTTTTGGTTTTGGTTTTATGGCTATCCTGATAGTTTTAGTTTTCATGCAGGGTGGCGTTGTTGTTTAGCATGCAAGTTTGCAGGTACAAAAGCACAGTATGAAAGTACAAGAAAGACAACGCTGAAAATTGTAAAAGCGTACCTAGCGAGTCTTCTCGTTCCACCACCTGAAACTCAAAATGCATGTTAAGGCAATTATGGAGAGCAGGAAAAGTTAAGTTTGGGTAGTTTACCTAAACCTATGTCATATCTTGGTGGGTCGTTGGGAATTTAATTAAGGATGATTTTTCCAAGCAAAACATATTAAGTTGAGTAGATCTCCGAGGTATCCAACATATTTAGAGAAAGAAGCAGGTCCATGCTACTCTCTCGCTGCCTGGTAGAAAATCTCGAGTTTTTTTAAACTTATTATATTGCTTAATAATTCATCCTGTAAATACCTTTAATGCTCAGTGAACATTCATGTCCCAATTATCCCTAATAATAAGTTAATTATCACTTATGATTCAATTTAAGAATTATGTGGGTGAAGACCCTTAAAGATACAAGTTAGACTTGTTGGACACTTAGCCAAATTTTGGTCCTAATTGGGCTTGTAGTGTTTGAAAGATGTTTTAATTTTCAATGATGTTTACTTTTCTAATCATTAATATTGACTTGTAATGTTTGAAAGTTGTTTTAATTTTCAATGATATTTATTTTTCTAATCCTCATTTAAATGAAACTTGATTTAGCCTTAGTCACTACTAAGCCCTTAAGACCTAGGTGAGTGTCTTAATTAATTTTAGAAAGGTCAAGCTTTAGGTGGTCATGATTCATGATTTGGATTTTATTTGAAAATCAAATCGTTCATTAAATTGATTAATTATTGACTTTAAAAGTCATACCCCTTAGTCCTTGATTCATTTTATTTTAATAAACTTCCAAATTTTACTAAATTAAAAATCTATTAACTTATATTTTTAATTAAAAAAGTGAGGATGGTTTCTACCAATGAACCCCTTGTGTTCCAAACATCAAATAAATTGATTAAGATCAGAGGTTACCCATTTTCCTCCTTAAATTAGGCCTAAATGTTAATTAACGCTAATTTTCCAAAATTACACATTTGCCCCTAAGGCTCTATCACTTCATAATTTATCAAATTTAATTCAAATGATTTTAAAATTTTTATCCTATCTCATTCAAGGGTCAATTAGGATATCAAAGGAGAAAATGTGATTTTTCAAAATTTATTTTAATTTATATAAATATTTTCATGCAAAAATAAGATTTTTGAAAGAAAATCCTTAACTTGACTAGGGTAAATCCTAATCCTTTGAAATTTTTACTGGATGTAGACCTAGACAAGAGAAGCCTTTGGACCTAATTTCATAAATTTTTAAATTTTATGTCAATTTTAAGTATTATTTTAATTCTATGGTATTTATTAAATATAAAAAATTTTAAATAGAGAAAATTAAGTTTTGTATTTTTGAAAAGTCTTCCTGAGGTCAAAGAACTCAAAGGACAAGATTTTATATTTTTCTGAATTTTATTTGATATATTGGAATTATTTTAATGAGACTCATTTTTAGCATTTAAAAATTATTTTTAAGCTTGAAAATTCAATCTCTTTATTTAGAAAACCAGAAAAAATATTCTAATTATTCCTAACTAATTAAGAAGCAATTTAGAACATTTCCATGAGTTTTATTATTTTTGTGATTTTAAGGGATTTTTAATTATTTAATATTAAAAATAGGCTAAAAATCAAGTTTTTATTTTAAATATCCTTTTATTTTTAAAAAAATTCCCTTGATCACAGAGAACTCAAAAAATAAGTTTTTATAAATTCTTAAGTTGTATTTTTATTTTTTAAAAATCATTTAAATGCAAAAAAAGATGTTTATTTTTAAAAATCAATTTAAGTTATCAAATATACTCAAAATTTTTTGAAATTTTTATGGTGAGTTCTCTGGATCATAAAACACAGTGGAGATTAAAAATCAAGTCATTTAAATGTTTATGTCTTCCAAAATTAATTATCTTAATGATTTAGTATTCATGAAAAATAAGTACATTTTAAATGACTTGACCCATGAAATTATTTCCAAAAGCATCTCTGGTCATGGTGGACCTTCCAAAATTTTCTTGGAATTTTCTAATCAAGATGCTAATTTTCATGATTATTTTAAGGAAATAATGTGCAAAAACTTGAAAAATATGGATTTCTGTCTAGGAACCTCCTCTAACTTTGGAAAAATCAGAGAATGTTTCTCTTGACAGAGGCTACAACATGCCAAAATTTCAAACCAAGGTGATGTGTCAATATGTATGGAGAATCAAATGATTCAAAATAGTGTTTAATTAATTAAAAATAAAATATACATCAAATGGACTTGAGATTTATTCCACATTGTTCTCCTCTGTTCACTGAGTAAGAGGGTATATTTTTCTTTTTTTGTGATTTTTCTACACAAAGATATGAATTTTCAAAGTTAGGGGTATTTAAATAAATAGGAAAAACTTCTATTTATCTATTTAAACAGCACGTGCTCACTAGATTGTAGGCAGCTCCGAAGGCACACGTGGCGTGCTCTGGGTGGACGCCGCCATCCACATAGCTACTGACTCGGCCTGCGGTTTATGTTTCGAAGCACTGTCCGACTTAATCTCCTCCATCCATTCGATACATGCTTGATCAAGTGGCTCCCCATCATCGTCCCCGATAAAATTATCCCGTGACCGTCCACAATAAAACCCTAAGATCTTAGCCTAGACTCAACCAAATCACTTCGAGTTTGATCTTATGGACTTGTCTAAGTGAGATGAGCACATCCATACGGTAATCAAGCAATCAAATTAACTCTAAGCAAACAGAGAATCAAAATAGGTTCTGGAGGAGGTGAGGTTTTACACTGCTCTGAGAAGTGAAGCTTCAATCAGAGGGTCTTGACACATTTGTTGGGATCCAAGGAGGCTAGGGATTAATTCCCTGGTCTTGGTATAAGGCATAGGTGTGAATTAGACCAAACTCGAATTTGGGTGTTGGTCTAGAGCTAGGGTAGAGGCTCTGTGGAAGGGGGATTTCATGAAGTGTTAGCTTCTTTCACTATTGTGAAGGTTTGGGTGAAGTTCATTTGGGTTGGTGGACTGTGGAGGTGTATTGGGTACTGTCCTGGTTTCTGGCAAGGGTTCAAGCTCAAAATTGAGCGCCGACAGTGGAAATTTTTGGGGGAAAATAGTTGGAATGCACTGAGGGGATCTTAGGGAAGCTCTGCGAGAAGTTTGGAGAGGCCTTTCTAAGAAAATTTCATCACACCTCCCATGGCCATAGAGGTGAGTTTTTATAAAAATGGCCATGGGGTGGCTCTCAGGGTACAATTTTGGGTGCATTATGGTGCTTAGGTGGAGGGCAGAGGAGCTGGCCTCTAGGTTTGATTTGGCTGAGCTGGGTGAGGTGCCAAGTCAAACCTAGAGCTTATTTCAATTAATTTGGCTGAGCTAGCCTCTATGTTTGATTTGGGTGAGGTTCCATGGGGGTGGCTCTCGATTTTGAGCTTTTCGACCACTAGGCTGATCGGCCGGCCAGGGGGAGGTGGCNTTTATGTCAATTTTAAGTATTATTTTAATTCTATGGTATTTATTAAATATAAAAAATTTTAAATAGAGAAAACTAAGTTTTGTATTTTTGAAAAGTCTTCCTCAGGTCAAAGAACTCAAAGGACAAGATTTTATATTTTTCTGGATTTTATTTGATATATTGGAATTATTTTAATGAGACTCATTTTTAGCATTTAAAAATTATTTTTAAGCTTGAAAATTCAATCTCTTTATTTAGAAAACCAAAAAAAATATTCAAGTTATTCCAAACTAATTAAGAAGCAATTTAGAACATTTCCATGAGTTTTATTATTTATGTGATTTTAACGGATTTTTAATTATTTAAATATTAAAAATAGGCTAAAAATCATGTTTTTATTTTAAATATCATTTTATTTTTAAAAAAATTCCCTTGACCAGAGAGAACTCAAAAAATAAGTTTTTATAAATTCTTAAGTTGTATTTTGATTTTTTTAAAATCATTTAAAATCCAAAAAAAGATGTTTATTTTTAAAAATCAACTTAAGTTATCAAATATACTCAAAATATTTTGAAATTTTTATGGTGAGTTCTCTGGATCATAAAACACAGTGGAGATTAAAAATCAAGTCATTTAAATGTTTATGTCTTCCAAAATTAATTATCTTAATGATTTAGTATTCATGAAAAATAAGTACATTTTAAATGACTTGACCCATGAAATTATTTCCAAAAGCTTCTCTGGTCATGGTGGACCTTCCAAAATTTTCTTGGAATTTTCTAATCAAGATGCTAATTTCCATGATTATTTTAAGGAAATAATGTGCAAAAACTTGAAAAATATGGATTTTTGTCTGGGAAACTCCTCTAACTTCGGAAAAATCAGAGAATGTTTCTCTTGACAGAGGCTACAACATGCCAAAATTTCAAACCAAGGTGATGTGTCATTATGCATGGAGAATCAAATGATTCAAAATAGTGTTTAATTAATTAAAAATAAAATATACATCAAATGGACTTGAGATTTATTTCACATTGTTCTCCTCTGTTCACTGAGTAAGAGGGTATGTTTTTCTTTTTTTGTGATTTTTCTACACAAAGATATGAATTTTCAAAGTTAGGTGTATTTAAATAAATAAGAAAAATTTCTATTTATCTATTTAAACAGCATGTGCTCACTAGATTGTAGGCAGCTCCGAAGGCACACGTGGCGTGCTCTGGTTGGACGCCGCCATCCACATAGCTACTGACTCGGGCTGCGGTTTATGTTTCGAAGCACTGTCCGACTTAATCTCCTCCATCCATTCGATACACGCTTGATCAAGTGGCTCCCCATCATCGTCCCCGATAGAATTATCCCGTGACCGTCCACACTAAAACCCTAAGATCTTAGCCTAGACTCAACCAAATCACTTCGGTTTTGATCCTATGGACTTGTCTAAGTGAGACGAACACATCCATACGGTAATCAAGCAATCAAATTAACTCTAAGCAAACAGAGAATCAAAATAGGTTCTGGAGGAGGTGAGGTTTTACACTGCTCTGAGAAGTGAAGCTTCAATCAGAGGGTCTTGACACATTTGTTGGGATCCAAGGAGGCTAGGGATTAATTCCCTGGTCTTGGTATAAGGCATAGGTGTGAATTAGACCAAACTCGAATTTGGGTGTTGGTCTAGAGCTAGGGTAGAGGCTCTGTGGAAGGGGGATTTCATGAAGTGTTAGCTTCTTTCACTATTGTGAAGGTTTGGGTGAAGTTCATTTGGGTTGGTGGACTGTGGAGGTGTATTGGGTACTGTCCTGGTTTCTGGCAAGGGTTCAAGCTCAAAATTGAGCGCTGACAGTGGAAATTTGTAGGGGAAAATAGTTGGAATGCACTGAGGGGATCTTAGGGAAACTCTGCGAGAAGTTTGGAGAGGCCTTTCTAAGAAAATTTCAGCACACCTCCCATGGCCATAGAGGTGAGTTTTTATAAAAATGGCCATGGGGTGGCTCTCAGGGCACAATTTTGGGTGCATTATGGTGCTTAGGTGGAGGGCAGAGGAGCTGGCCTCTAGGTTTGATTTGGCTGAGCTAGGTGAGGTGCCAAGTCAAACCTAGAGCTTATTTCAATTAATTTGGCTGAGCTGGCCTTTATGTTTGATTTGGGTGAGGTTCCACGGGGGTGGCTCTTGATTTTGAGCTTTTCGGCCACTAGGTTGATCGACCGGCCAGGGGGAGGTGGCTAGGAGCTCAAGGAACCCAGGGGAATATGTCACTGCAATTTAGTGCAATAATACCTAATTTTGGTAAGGATATCTTAAGCACATGCATTTTTGGAAATAAGATCCCTTAATTTGGGGGACCTTTGCTCCATGACTTGATTTAGTTGGCCTCATGGTGTTTGAACTGGTCACTAGGTCCAACTAATGGCTGTGGTGGAGTTAATTTGGTGACTTTGGTTAGGTCACATTGAGTGCATGGGTTCAATGTGGGTTCAAGTGATCAAATTTTAGGTTTGGTCTAGGTTAGCCATGTCAAATGACCCAAATAAATGTTACGTTTAATATGATCACAGGAACAACTTTGGTGAAGGATGGAAGTGGTTTTGAGCTCAATTGAAGGGTCAATTTGAGTGAATTCTGAATTTTAGTCAATTTAGCCATGTTGGGCCAAGCATGGGTCTAGCATGGGTTAGCCTTAGGCTAAGTCCAAATTGATTACTATAAATGGTTAATATGGACCCTATGAAGAGTTTTCAACATGAATTTGGTGCCAATTTTTGGGTTAAGGCAATCAAATGGGTGAAATTTGGGGCAAATTTGGGGCTTTTGGACTTAGGTTGAACTCAAATGAAATTGAGGTCTCAACAAGACCAATTTAAGGTCAATTTTGATGTATGTGTATTTTATGTCAAATGGATTTGAGGCTTCACCAAGGTCAATTGATGGTTGATTTTGATGTATAGAAATGTTATAAAGATTTTATCAATTTTAATTAGCTAATTGACTAGGCTATGGGTTCAATTTGGTGAGATTAGGTCATATGGTCAAAATTGGGGTTTTGACCTAAATCAAAATTGGACTCAAATAATAGGCCAATTAAGCTTAGATTTGGTTTATATTGGCCATATCAAAAGTTAATTTGAATTTAGGATTGGAATTGTGGTAATAGAGATCAAATTGATGGACATTTGAGTTGAATTTGGGGAAATTTGGGCCCTTAAAGGCAAATTTGGGTGTTTTGGTTAAAGATGGTCAAATTGGCTAAGTTGGGTCATGTGGTAGTTGAGAAAAATGAAATTAGGAATATTTGGGATTTATTTAGATTTTCTGGGAATTTTTGGAATTTTTTGAATCTTTGGCTATGGAGGGGTATTTTGGTAATTTGGGGTGTTTCGGGGAAAAAGGCCAAGATGGGTATTTTTGATTGGAATGGGTAACTAATCACCCTAAAAGAGCCATGTACCAAAAGAAATCCCATTTTGGCTTCTCTATGTACTGGTTGTAGTTAAACTATAGCCCTTGGGCTGGTAGGTTTTAGGGACCATCTACATGAGTATCCCAAAAAGGTCAAGGGATCTAGGCTAGCAATTTGAATTTAGCGTTGTCAGTGATTATGAGTGTAGATGAGTGTAGTGAGTGCCTTAGCTCCAGACCAACACCCAGGGTCAACCCTAAGGTCCAGCAGTCTTAATGGTGACTCATCTTGAGTTTCCCTTATAGTGACCCCACCTACTAAGTACTTAGAGGTTAGGATCAATAGGTGAAACTTCAAGTTGAGTAAATAAGATGATAGAATTTCTGGTGTTGAGGGTTCCACGACTAGTTTTCTAAGAATAGTCAATAGCAGAATCCTATGGCTAGACCTTATGCTACTAAAGAGAAAAAACTAAACCTCAACCAAAAGTGAGGTCAACAAATGGACCCCCAATAGGTGTGGTGTGTTGGGCAAGCACACCACGCGTATTGGCGTTGACCGATGAGATCAACAAAAACCAATACAAACACCTAAGTCAAATAGACTTGGAAGTATGTGTAGAGTTGTGTGTGTGATTTGTTTTATTTCCACTGGGGATACTAGTTGATGATCGTATGATTGAAATTAAGGAGTAGGGACTCTCGCGGGGATCAGAGAGTGAATTTCGAGTTATGAAATTTCAGAAATTTCTAGAGGATGGGGATCAATATGCAAATGTTGACCCCGAGGAAGAAATTAAAATTTAAATATCAATTTTGAAAAGACAAGAAGGGTTGGAATTTAGGTATCGACCTCAAAAGATGAGAATCAGAATTTAGGTACTGATTCAAAGATGTGAGAATTGAAATTTAGGTATCAATCTCATAGAGAGAGGGTCAAAATTTAGGTATCGACCTCAAAATGTGAGAATTGAAATGTAGGTATCAATTCAAGAAGAGATAGTTGGGATTTAGGTACCAACCTTGAAATGTGAGAATTGAAATTTATGTATCGATTCCGGAAGNTGCCAGGTATGTTGAGCTCCTGATCAAGCATACATTCTAAGTCATGCTCTAGGATAAGAGTTCCCTTCACATGCACTTGGAGGTACAACCTTCTCACAGCTCGTATGGAAGTAACTCCTCCAATTCTGGGTCATGTTGGAATCCATATGGCATTTTACTGTCATCCATCCTGCAAAAAGTCACAGACACCCTGCAGTGTCATACTCTTTGAATGCAATGTTTGGTAACATCTGCACTGTTGCCTTTAAGAATAAGTTCTGAACCAACTGGTAGAGTAATCTCCACAGAACCTCTGAATTTACCAGGGCTTATGATATCGATTTATTTCCCAAATAATATATTGCTCTTGCTAAAAAATGAGACCGTGCTGAAGGGCCTCACAAAATCATGATGATCAATGTGTGGGGGAATTCAATCACCCTCTTCATAAATATTTACAATGCAATTGTTGGGAATGCAGGTAGCAGGTAGAATATTCCATTTGACCATCCATTTGATCATCCATTTTATCATTGGTAGTAGCATATCTACTTGATCNCGTGCTGAAGGGCCTCACAAAATCATGATGATCAATGTGTGGGGGAATGCAATCACCCTCTTCATAAATATTTACAATGCAATTGTTGGGAATGCAGGTAGCAAGTAGAATATTCAATTTGACCATCCATTTGATCATCCATTTTATCATTGGTAGTAGCAGATCTACTTGATTATGTCTGAGGATCCCAGGAGGATTCCCCTATCTGACATTTGTGAAGTTATAAAAATAGCCACACTGGATGGTGATTATTCCCTTCCCTCTCATCCATTTCTTTGGCTTGGAATACATCCTTTCCATGAGAAGGCCTGCTCGGCATCTATCTCTTAAATCGAAGATATNTGATTATTCCCTTCCCTCTCATCCATTTCTTTGGCTTGGAATATGTCCTTTCCATGAGAAGGCCTGCTCGGCATCTATCTCTTAAATCGAAGATACAGTCCAGAATGCTTCTTTCATCAATCTCAGAGAAAACCCTAGTATATAGCTCCAGGTCTTCATAAAACTTGAATTCTCTTTTATTTACTTTGCTTATCTTATAGTATTCTACCATACCAGGGGTTGGCAGCTATCGCGGGTGTTCCTTCCTTAGAGCATCGACAGGAACCCAAACTGCTGCTGGACGATCTGGAGCATGAGACTCAGCCTCTAACGGAATGTATGACCCTGGGCTCCACGGTACATGATGATCCGTTCCCAGTGGGACATATGGTTCATCCATCATGAAATCCGAAGTCTAAGACTCATTGGTGCTGAAGTGTACTCTTCCAATGTACTGAAACACTGTAGATGCAGAACATTGCAACCTAGGCATTCTACAAACTCGCTCGTGNTTGCTTATCTTATAGTATTCTACCATACCAGGGGTTGGCAGCTATCGCGGGTGTTCCTTCCTTAGAGCATCGGCAGGAACCCAAACTGCTGCTGGACGATCTGGAGCATGAGACTCAGCCTCTAACGGGATGTATGACCCTGGGCTCCACGGTACATACTGATCCGTTCCCTGTGGGACATATGGTTCATCCATCATGAAATCCGAAGTCTAAGACTCATTGGTGCTGAAGTGTACTCTTCCAATGTACTGAAACACTCTAGATGCAGAACATTGCAACCTAGGCATTCTACAAACTCGCTCGTGGCTGATGTCCCAGCCGGTATTTCAACATTGCACGTCGGGCAACCCTTGCACAAAACATCTGAAACTGAAAGTGTGTTTGACTCTGTCACAAACCCTGGTTCTTTATCCGTGGTGGGTAAGCTAGCAGAAGTTTTTTTTAGGTTTGGATCATAAATATTCCATTCAGGAATAGGGGTGAGCAAGTTATTTGTCTCTCTTTGACGTTTATGTTCTTATCGTAGAAAACCTCTCTGCTTCTTGCGGCTGGCGTTCCTGCGTTGCATCCTACAATGCAAAGTGCTTGGTAGTCATTTATTATTGGCGGCTATTAAGCCTCCAGTAGGTGTAGCTACCATGGAGGACAGACGGCTTGGCCCTTCCATCGGATCTTGCTCTGCTATCACGTTCTTTCCCTTACGTGAACATTATCTTTAGCAGTCACTCTCAGTATTGAAGGAGGTCCCTCTTTCTCTTTGCAGCTGACTATGTCCATTAGAGGACCTTCGTAGTCCATGACAACCTGGTTGAAATCCATGTTGAAGTTTATGGTACCACCCCGCGGCGCCATCTTCTCATTTAATGCGAGGTTCCAGCCATCCTGGAAAGCAAAGATCAGCCTCTGTCCCGACTTTTTTCATCAGACGACAGAAAAAACGTGAGTGGGCCAAAACTTGGCATAAGCAAGAAANCTCAGTAGTGAAGGAAGTCCCTCTTTCTCTTTGCAGCTGACTACGTCCATTAGAGGACCTTCGTAGTCCATGACAACCTGGTTGAAATCCACGTTGAAGTTTATGGTACCACCCCGCGGCGCCATCTTCTCATTTAATGCGTGGTTCCAGCCATCCTGGAAAGCAAAGATCAGCCTTTGTCCCGACTTTTTTCAGCAGACGACAGAAAAAACGTGAGTGGGCCAAAACTAAGCATAAGCAAGAACAAAATAAAGTATACATTAAAGTAAATTTTATTTTATTTTGGTGCAATGAATTGTTTATTTTATGTATGAGTTTTGTTTAATTTAGTGGAATATTATATTTAAAAGTGGAAAGAAGAAAGTTTGAAGTTTAAAATTTCTTTCTCAAAATTTTCATTATATGGAGGTTAATTACAAAATTTGGACCCGGTCATAGACATTTGGCCATATAGATAACCCTAAAATAATCAAAGTTTCAAACTTTCAAAGCAAGCGAAGGCAAGCGACATCAGGTTGCATAACAAGTTTTCAGATATCGTCCGTTTGTTGGTAACATGGGTCTTTTGTCCCGGAAGTCCACTAACTGGTAAGCTCCTCCTGTATAGACCTTTTCAATGACAAATGGTCATTCCTAAGTTGGCTCAAATTTTCTACCTATCTTGTGGCATGCAAGAATAAGCCTTTTGAGCACAAGTACGAGGTCAAGAACTTTGAATATCCTTTAGCTGACCAATTTGTCATGGGCTTGTATCATCTTTGCCTGGTAAAGCTCCAAATGTTGTTATGCTTCAAGTCATTTTCCGTCGAGATTCTCCAGTTCTTCAAGTCTGAGTTTTGCACTTTCTTCCATTGTGAGTTGATTAGAAATGGTGACTCTGAGAGATGTTGTCTGGATTTCTAGTAGTATCACGACCTCAGCTCCGTACACGAGCATATAGGATGTAAACTAAGTAGGAGTCCTAAAAGTTGTCCGGTAGGCCCACAAGGCTCTAATAGATTTTTGTGCCAATCGCTTTTGTTTTTATCCAGTGTTTTCTTCAAAATTTGTACCAGTGTTTGGTTGAAAGCCTCAGCTAGACCATTTGTTCTGAGTGTTTTCTTCAAAATCTGTACCAGTGTCTTTTAAAAGCTTCAGTCAGACCATTTGCTCTAGCATAGTAAATCGTAGAGTATCTCCAATCTATCCCATGTCTTTTGACAAAATTGTTGATCTTTGTCCTTCTGAAAGCTATCCCAAAGTTGAAAATTATTCTTCGCAGTACCCCAAAATGGTAGACGACTTGCCTTTTGAAAAATTGAAGGACGTGTTGTGCCGTAACCTCACGTAACGGTACTGCCTCTGCCCATTTGGAGAAGTAATCTGTAGTGGCAAGTATGAAACTATGTGTTGACCTCATTTTCTGGTTGAGGTTTAGTTTGTCCCATTTAGTAGCCTATGGTCTAGCCATAAGACTTTTCCTGTTGACAATTCCTAGAAGACTAGACTTGAAACCCTCACCACTAGAAATTCCAAACTTTTCTCTACTCAGCTTGAAGTTCCACATGTTGCTCTCAACCTCTAAACACTTAGTAGGTGGGGTCACTGTGGGGGAAACTCAGGATGAGTCACCCTTAGGATTGCTGGACCTTAGGGTTGGCCTTGGGTGTTGGTCTGGAGCTAAGGCACTCACTACACTCATCTACACCCCCATTCACTCACAAACCTGAGCTCAAATTTCTAACCTAGATCCCTTGATCTTTTGGGATACTCATGTAAATGGTCCCCTAAATCTACTAGCCCTAGGGCTATGGTTTAGCTAAGACCACTATGTAGAGGACCCAAAATAGGGTTTCCATTGGTCCATGGCTTATTTATGGCAGTTGGCACTCCAACTCTACCAAGATACCCAACCTACCCTTTTGCCCCTAAATTCCCCCAAATTTCCTAGATACCCTTGGGACCCAAATTTGGCCAAAATCTCCAAATCTAATCAAAATACCCAAAATTATTGAAAAATCATTTCAAACACCTTGAAAGTACCCAAACTACAGAAAATTACCAAAATACCCCTCCATAATCCGAAATCCCCAAAATTCCAAAAATTCCCAAAAAAAACCCAATAAATCCTAAATATTCCAAATTTCATTTTNACCCATGGCCTAGTCAATTGGCCCCAATTGATGTTGAAAATCTTGATAACATTCATATACATCAAAATCAACAATAAATTGACCTTGATGAAGTCTTAAATCCATTTGATTTTGGCCTAAATCCAAAATTCCCAAATTTAGCCCCAAATTGGCTAAGTCCATCCATTTGATTTTGGCCTAAATCCAAAATTCCCAAATTTAGCCTCAAATTGGCTAAGTCCCCAAATTTCCCCTAATTGATTGCCTTAACCTCAAAATTGGCATCAAATTCTTGTTGAAAACTCTTCATGAGGTCCCTATTGACCATTTGAAATAATCAATCTGGACTTAGCCCAAGGCTAACCCAAGCTAGACCCAAGCCTAGCCCAACATGACCAAATTGATTAAAGTTCAAAATTCCTTCAAATTGACCCCACAATTGGACTCAAAACCACTTCCATCCTTCACCAAAGTTGTTCCTTATGATCATATAAACAAAATACAACAATAAATTAGGTCAATTGATATGGATAGCCTAGCCCAAACTCAAGCTTTGGTCATTTGCACCCACTTGGACCCATGCACTAAATGTGACCTAACCACCTTAAAGTCACTAAATTAACTCCACCACAACCATTTGTTGGACCTAGTGACCAGTCCAAACACCATGAAACCACCTAAATCAAGCCATGGACCAAAGGTCCCCCAAATTAAGGGATCTTATTTCCAAAAATGCACATGCTTAAGATATTTTTGCCAAATCCAAGCACATTTGCATTAAATTGCTGTGATGGATTCCTCTGGGTTCCCTGAGCTACTAACCACCTCCCTCTGGCCGGCCGGCCGGCCTAGTGGCCGGAGAAGCCTAAAATTGAGAGCCACCCCCATGGCACCTCACCCAAATGAAACCTAGAGGACATCTCATCCAAAGCAAACTATGGAGCTCCTCTGCCCCTCCACCTAAGCACCACATTACACCTCCTAATTGGCCAAGACAGCCACCATAACCCCATTTTTATAAAAGGCCGCCTCCATGGCCATTGAACTAGACAGCCACCATAACCCCATTTTTATAAAAGGCCACCTCCATGGCCATTGAACTAAGTGCTGAAAATTTCTTAGAGAGGCATCTCCAAACTTCACACAGAGCTTCCCTAAGATCCCCTCATTGAATTCCAACCATCTTTCCTCACCCATCCCCCTTGTCGGAGCCCAATTTTGAGCTTGAAACCTTGCCGGAAACCAGGACAAAACCCAATACNNGGACTTAATCCCTAGCCTCCTTGGACCCCAACGAATGTACCTAGCACCTCTGATCGAAGCTTCCCTTCTCAGAACAAAGGTATAAAACTCCTCCTCCTCCCGAGCTTATTTTGATTCTCCATTTACTTAAGCTTGATTTCATGGCACCTTAGCTGTATAGATGTGTTCGTCTCGCTTAGACGAGTCCATAGGATCAAACCCAAAGCGATTTGGTTGAGTCTAGGCCGAGATCTTAAGGTTTTAGTTTGGACGGGCACGGGATCACTCTATCGAGGACGATGATGGGGAGTCGTTCGATCAAGCGTGTATCAAACGGACTGGGTAGATCGAGTCGGGCGGCACTGTGAGACGTGAATAACGGGTCGAGTCAGCAAGCTACATGGACGGCGTCACGCATGCTTTCGGAGCCGTCGTAGGATGCGGTGGAACGCGTCGTTTAAATAGAAAAAGAGGGGTATTTTCTTATTTATTTAATACCCTTAACTTCAAAAATACATAACTTTGTGTAGAAAAATCACAAAAATAAAATAAAAATACACTCTTGCTCAGTCAAAAAAGGAGAATAATTTGGAATAATTTTCAAGCCCATTTGAAGCATAAAATATTTTTAATTAATTAAATACTATCTGGAATCATTTGAGTCTCCATGCATATTGACACATCGCCTTGGCTTGAAATTTTAACATATTGTAGCCTCTGTAAGGGGAAACATTCTTAGATTTTTCCAAAGTCAGATGAGGTTCTTATACAGAGATCCATATTTTTCAAGTTATTTCACATTATTTCCTTAAATAAATCATAANAATTAATTAAATACTATCTGGAATCATTTGAGTCTCCATGCATATTGACACATCGCCTTGGCTTGAAATTTTTACATATTGTAGTCTCTGTAAGGGGAAACATTCTTAGATTTTTCCAAAGTCAGATGAGGTTACTATATAGAGATCAATATTTTTCAAGTTATTTCACATTATTTCCTTAAATAAATCATGAAAATTAGCATATTGATTATTAAATTCTAAGAAAATTTTGGAAAGTCTACCATGAATAGAGAAACCTTTAGAAATAATTTCATTGGTCAAGTCATTTAAAACATCCTTAAATTTTCCAAATACTGAATCACTAAGATAATTGATTTTAGAAAATATAAACATTTAAATGACTTGATTTTTTATCTCTATTGTGATTTATAATCCAGGGAACTCCTCATAAAAGATTCAAAATATTTTGAGTCCATTTAATAACTTAACTTGATTTTTTTAAAGATAAATACCACTCTTAACACTTAAATAATTTTCAAAAAAATCAAAATATAACTCAAAAATTTATGAAACTTTGTTTTTTGAGTTCTCTGTGCTCAGGTGTGTTTTCTAAAAATGAAATAATATTTAAAATAAAAAATTAATTTTTGGCCTATTTTAAATATTTAAATAATTAAAAAACTCATAAAAATCATTAAAATAATAAAACTCATGGAAATGTTCTAAATTTTTTCCTAATCACCTTGGAATAATGATAATATTTTTTTCCTCATTTTCTAAATAAAGATATTGAATTTTAAAGCTTAAAATTTTTTAAAAGGCTAAAAAATGAGTTTTCACTAAAATAATTCCAATAAATCAAGGAAAAATTAAAAAAATATAAAATTTTGTCCTCTGAGTTCTTTGACCTTTGGGAGATTTTTCAAAAATACAAAACTTAATTTTCAACACTTAAAATATTTTATTTTTATTAAATAACCCAAAACTTAAATTAATTATAATAAATCATNAATATTTAAATAATTAAAAAACTCATAAAAATCATTAAAATAATAAAACTCATGGAAATGTTCTAAATTTTTCCCTAATCACCTTGGAACAATGATAATATTTTTTTCCTGATTTTCTAAATAAAGATATTGAATTTTTAAGCTTAAAATTTTTTAAAAGGCTAAAAAATGAGTTTTCACTAAAATAATTCCAATAAATCGAGGAAAAATTAAAAAAATATAAAATTTTCTCCTCTGAGTTCTTTGACCTTTGGGAGATTTTTCAAAAATACAAAACTTAATTTTCAACACTTAAATTATTTTATTTTTATTAAATAACCCAAAACTTAAATTAATGATAATAAATCACAAAGAATTCAAAAAATTGTGAAATTTGATCCAAAGGCTCCTTTGGTCTAGGGTTTCTACCTCGAGTAAAAATTTCAAGGGATTATAATACACCTTGGTCAATTTAGGGAATTTTCTTTGAAAAATCCTATTTTTGCATAAAAATAATTATATAAATTAAATTAAATTTTCAAAAATCACATTTTTCTCCTATGATGTCTCAATTGAATCATGAATGACGTAGGATAAAAATTTCAAAGTCATTTGAATTGAATTTGACAAATTATGAAGTGTTAGAGCCTTAGGGGCAGATGTGTAATTTTGGTNTATTTTTGCATAAAAATAATTATATAAATTAAATTAAATTTTCAAAAATCACATTTTTCTCCTATGATGTCTTAATTGAATCATGAATGAGATAGGATAAAAATTTCAAAGTCATTTGAATTGAATTTGAAAAATTATGAAGTGTTAGAGCCTTAGGGGCAGATGTGTAATTTTGGTNATGACCACTTAAAACTTAACCCTCTAATTAAGACACTCACCTAGGTCTTAAGGGCATAGTGGTGACTTAGGCCAATTTAAAATTGATTAAATGAGGATTATAAAAATAAACAAAATTATATTAAACATCCTTGAAACACCACTAAGCCCAATTAGGATTAAAATTTGGCTAAGTGTTCAAATTACACTAACTTGCCCCTTTAAGGGTCTTCACCCCATAATTTTCAAAATTAAATGATAAATGACAATTACCCCTTTCTTAAGGGATAAATGAGACATCAATGTTCACTGAGCAATATTAAATGATAAATGATACCCCTTTCTTAGGGATAATTGAGACATCGATGTTCACTGAGTATTAAGGATATTTACAGCCTTTCTTAGGGATAATTGAGACATCAATGTTCACTGAGCATTAAGGATATTTAAAGGATGAGCCATTAAGCAAAATGATAAGTTTAAATGGACTCGAGGCTTTTCACTAGTTGGTGAGGGAGAGGCTGGACCTGTTTCCCTCTCTTAACTTGTTGGATACCTCAGACGCCCATTAAACTTAATATTCTTTCCTTAAAGAAATCATCCTTAATTAAACTTTTAAGGACTCACCATAATATGACGTAGGATTAGGAAAATTTTACCTTTCCTGCTCTTCATAAACAGCATTAATATGCATTTTAAGTTTCAGGTGGTGGAACGAGAAGACTCACCAGGTACACTTTTTCAATTTTAATGCATTTTAAGTTTCAGGTAGTGGAACGAGAAGACTCGCCAGGTACACTTTTACAGTTTTCATTTTGAGTTTCAGGTGGTGGAACGAGAAGACTCGTCAGGTACGCTTTTACAGTTTTTCAGCATTAAGTTTCAGGTGGTGGAACGAGAAGACTCGCCAGGTACACTTTTACAGTTTTTCAATGTTCTAAGTTTCAGGTGGTGGAACGAGAAGACTCGCCAGGTACAATTTTACAGTTTTCAGCGTTGTCTTTCCAGGTGGTGGAACGAGAAGACTCGCCAGGTACACTTTTACAGTTTTTAGCGTTGTCCTTTTTCTACTTTCATATATACCTGCAAATTTGCATGCTAAACAACGATCTCACCCTGCATAAAAACTAAAACCATCAGTATAGCCACGAACCAAAACCAAAATTAAAATCGAAAAGATTAAAATTCACCGCCACAACATTCAAAATATAAGAACTAAAATCAACCAAGATAAAATTCACCGCCACAATATTCAAAATATAAAACAACTCAAAATCTAATCACAAATATCACACAAAAACTACAACTTCAGCTAAATTAAGATGTCTCTATCGGATGATCAAAAATCCCTCGGAGGAGGTAACCTACGGTTGCTAACGAGGTTTCCTACGGTTTAAATGGAATTATAGAACTCATTAAGTTGGGTTTAGTAAGTTCATTTCGACTAAGTGAATCCAATAGAAAATAGTGATGCCGGAACGAGGGAAACGTAGGATCCTAACCAGTGATGCTCTAATCAACTTTAATATGCCCTCATAAAATATAAAGAACTTCAACCATAGGGCCTCCTGATTTAATATTATAACTTGACACACTAGATAACTCAAACTCGTTGCGGCAGGAGCTTGGAGCTAGCATGGTGGGCAGCACGGCCATCTTCAGTAGCAAAACCTATCTTCACCAGCTAAACCAATCTCTTTTTCCTTAGACTTAAACAACAAAGCCATAGGACTTTGAGGTTGCTTGCTTATGCAACGTAAATATAGACTTAAACAACAAAGCCATAGGACTTCAAGGTTGCTTGCTTATGCAACGTAAATCCTCATCTTATCTTTAGGACTTTGCAGACTTAAACAACAAAGCCATAGGACTTTGAGGTTGCTTGCTTATGCAACATAAATCCTCACAGAGCTTGGAGCTAGCATGGTGGGCAGCACGACCATCTTCAATAGCAAAACCTATCTTCCCCAGCTAAACCAATCTTCCTTCCTTAGATACAAAGCCATAGGACTTCGAGGTTGTAGCTAAACCAATCTTCCTTCCTTAAACTTAAGCAACAAAGCCATAGGACTTTGAGGTTGTTTTTATTGCAACGTAAATCCTCACCTTATCTTTAGGCCTTTGTATAGCCCTGCTATACAATATAAGCCCTAAAACGTAAATCCTCACCTTATCTTTAGGCCTTTGCATAGCCCTGCTATACAATATAAGCCCTAAACGTAAATCCTCACCTTATCTTTAGGCCTTTGCATAGCCCTGCTATACAATATAAGCCCTAACACAGTAAATCCTCACCTTATCTTTAGGTCTTTGCATAGCCTTGCTATACAATATAAGCCCTAACTTGTCTTAGGATTT
>JXCR01135760.1:25751-71313 GCA_002079205.1 Phalaenopsis hybrid cultivar | reverse complement strand
GATCAAATAAACTAAAGAAAGTTATGACATCCGTTTGGTCTGCGAAACCAATGTATTGGCCGACAAGTTCCCCTATTTAATATAAGGAATTAAATAGGGTTTATATTATGCTGGATTCGGGAAAAGCTTCCTATAAGGGCAAGCCCCTATAGTTAATTACATCATAGATAACTGAAGTTACCTAAGAATATTCTCGATAAAAATAAAAAAAAAAATACAAAATAAATTTCTCTGGGTTTTCTAAGCTCAGAGAGATTTTCCATAAATAAAAAAATCTATTTTTCAACACTTAAAATATTTTATTTTTATTAAAGTCCACAAAACATCAATTAATTTTAATAAATCAAAGAAAATAGAGTCCTCACTCATTTTGTGAATAAGGATGAAAATGAAAATCCCAAGCTAAGTTACTACCAAAATAGATCTCATAATTGAAGTTTCTGTCAAAAAGTTTTTGGGTATTAGGTTTCATAATTCAATTAAGTCTTTGGTTTTATAGTAAATACTAAGTGATAGCACAACAGTGCCATATAATTTGATTTTCAAATCAGAACTCAGGTAGTATAGCTAATTTCTTAACTATACTTTGACTCAAATCGGATTAAATCTATTATAATATATCAAAATAGATTTCTCATTTATTGTCTCAAATCTATTAGGGTAACCTATACTTATATTGAAAAACGTATTAAATCTATTCCGACATATAAATTAATTAATGACCTATAAGTGTTCTACTAATTTACTCAATTGTATTACCTAGTTGAAATTTTATATTGATTAGCAAACTCAATGTAGACTTAAGTTATAGTTGACTCTATCACTGGTGATTCATAAATGAGAATCTATTATTTTATTCCCTAAAATATTAAAGATTGAAATTATATTGAGTACTAATTACTAAATATACGCATTGAGTTTATGAGCTACTAATTGTAATTAATTTAATACGTTATCTCGAGATCCTATTAGTGTATAATTTATAATTAATACGTGATTCTTAAGTTATAATTATATTAGTGTTATATATAACTAAATTGATACCATATGCAATATAATGTGATTTATCAAGTAATTGAATTAAGTTTATCAAGTAATATACTATTAGAGATAAATTAATAACGTATTAGAGATAAATTGATACCTTTGGTGCAAACTTAATTTATATTAATATGGATTTATAAGTTTATAACAATTGTAATTTAATATTGTATTATAAATTAAATTAATCAAATATAAACACAATGTAGATCAAATATAGAATATTCAAATCTTATATTTATATTGTGTTATATTGATACCCATTAAACATTATAAAATAATTGACAATGTTGTGTTATTATTTCTATCTATAATTTATCTGTATAATATATTATAATAACTCAATGCTGTGTTTATAATATTATTTTTTTTATAAGTCTATCTACTAGTTAGCAATTGACAATGTTGTATAAGTATATTGCCAATTAAGTATAATATAGTATTCAATGTTTATAATATTATCTAATAAAATATATTGTTGATACCCATTAATGATCTACATTGTGTTTATATTTGATTAATTAGTATATTAAATAACAATGTACTTACATTATATTTGGTACTAACTGTGTTTCCGCTATGAATTACACCTGTGCTAATATCTGAAGTTCATATAATAATTACACCTGTGCTAAATATAAAACAGAATATAAATGTATAATTGACAGAATAATACATATTTATACTATTGTACTAACTATATAATAATTAATTGATTCGATTTAATACGTAAGTACTAGTTATAAGACTTTTGTTCCCTAAAATAATCATATTATATCAATTAATTGACAGAAATAATTAAACTATGACAGAAATTGATTCGATGTATAATAGTATAAATATGTATTATTATAATGTTTAACAATTTAAGATACACTAACTGAAATCAATTAATTATTAACTGAAATTGAATATATATAGGGTTATGAAATTGATATAGGAATCTATGAATATATATAACCATATAAAATTGATTCAGTTATAAGTACAAATATACATAATTATTATATATATTCATAGATTTTTGAAAAGTATTATACATAGGGTTATGAAAAGTTATAAAATGAACTATACGTATCTTATGAAAAGTTATGTATATACGTATCTTTTAGGAAATTGATTATACTTACGTATATGTATTATTATAATGTATATACGAACTATTATACAATGTACTTATAACTAGTAATTATATAATATTTGTAAGTACTAATATATATTCATCGGTGTAATACATAGTTAGTAATTATTATATCAATTGATATTTAAATTTACAATATAATATTTCCGCTTGACTCATAATAATACTTAGTATTTATATATCAATGTTTATAATATTTAATTTAATATAAGTAACAATTAGTTTAATGTGTTTAGTATAATAAACCTCACAAAATTATAATAGTAGACTTATAAAATTGATATATAATTTATTCTGTATAATTATATATATGCTATCAATATAACAATAAATTTATAGAATATAATTATAGAATTTACCTGATAATATAATATGGTCTAGAAATTAACTCGTGTTATATTTATATTAATTTTTGATTAATTTATTAATACTTAATTTATAAACCTCTATAATACAAAAGTTTTTAATCAATATAAATGTTAATAGAATACACTACTATATGGTACAATTAATATAAATATGGATTATATGATTTCCCTATTCTTAATTTATATTAATAGTGTCTAATAGATACTATTAATCACAATTGTTTGATTTATCTAATGTCTACTTGATAAACTTAATTAATATAATGTGATTTATCAAGTTAATAGGTATTTATTAGTGTTGAAACTTAATTAAATTAAGATTCTATACAAAATATACTTAATATAATCTATATTGAGTAAAATATACACAATTATTTACGTTTTTGTGATTTATCAAGTAATTAATTAGCAAACTCAATTATATACTAATTGTTCCGTATAATGTATAGTACTTAATATAATTATACTATATTGTTAATAGATATTTGGGTATTACCTAGGCAGGACCCCATTAATTTTGATATATACGTTGAAATTTATAAATAGCAATATAAATCACTTAGTTCGTATATTAAATCTATAGGTAAGTGATATTTTTACGTAACCTAAATTTAAATTATGAGTTTTGGTTATACCTGGTGATTCATACGTATATAAACCATTTAGATATGAATTTGTATAGTCACAAGTTAAAGGACAAATGGAAGAGTTTATGGCACTATTGCTTATTATAATCTATACAAAATGATGATAAGAAGGGTTCAACCAAAAAGGAGAAAGAGCCCTTGGATAAATTACANAGAGGATTCAACCAAAAGGGAGAAAGAGCCCTTGGATCAATTACATTACTTATGAAGGTTGGAGAACTAGCAACAACCGTAAAATTTCATATCATCGACGCCGAGACCTCTTTCAACGCTCTACTTGGTCGACCTTGGATTCATGAGAACAACATGCTTCGATCANCGACGCTCTGATCCTGTCAAAGGAGATGAGAAAATCTCTGGTTACAGCTTTGCTAGATCCAAAAATTTGCTTCGCTCAGTTGGCTAGCACATCCTTAGATGAAGTTTGATTGTTGAGAGAACAGTCAGGGGTAACCTTTACAGACGAAGACTTGCTGCTCGGTACTGCCGACCACAACCGTTCGCTCTACATCTCCGCAACATTGGCAGATTTGTGTTATCCATAGTTTTAGTGGATCCTGGAGCATCTCTTAACTTGATGAGTCTACGGACATTAGCATATTTGGACTTCAACGTTCAAGAGCTCATCCCTGATAAGATGATGTTATGAGGATTCAACCAAAAGGAGGATCAATTACATTACTTATGAAGGTTGGAGAACTCGTAACAACCGTTAAATTTCATATCATTGATGTCAATCTCATTACTTATGAAAGTTGGAGAACTTGTAACAACCGTTAAATTTCATATCATCGATGCCGAGACCTCTTTTAATGCTCTGTTGGGTCGACCGTGGATTCTTGAGCATAACATGGTTCCATCATCCCTACATCAGTTCATTAAATACCAGAAAGATGATCAAGAAAATTGCATCAAAGGAGACCTACAGCTGTTTTCAGTGCATGAAGTTGCTATCCATGAAGATGTTGCCTACTACGCACCTCCAAAGAAGACTATCTTCTTGCGTGAAATTTTGACAAACAAAGATAAGGATTCAGAGGGATCACAAAAAGAATGTCATACAACTCCGCTTCAACAACCTTCTACCACTCCGTTACAACGAGTCGGTGGAGGTTCTTCTAGTTCACACACCCGAGGTGGAGGCCTCCCTTACAACGAGTTGGTGGAGGTTCTTCTAGTTCACGCACCCGAGGTCGAGGTCGGGGATTGGGGATGCGGAGAGGAAAGATCAATTTAATTGTTGAACGGACTAGGCCAACTATCAACATTGGTGATGAAGGCAGTTCTGAAGATGAGGTATGGATGACGAAACAGAAGAAGCCTCAGTACAATATATCCCTAGAAGATACAGAGAGAAATGAATATGAAACAATGTATGATCGGATAAACTACTATGTGAATACTAGGACCCTCACTTCGATTCTCCCTCAAAAGGTTGAGAGTTTGGAGGTCAAGGAAGTCCGTAGTGTTGGGTCAAAACTGATCAAATTTTACCGCACTTCTACCTCTACCGAGCTTGAAAAACATCTAAGTTTGGATGTTGATTCTAATAAATTAATGGAATTGCATTTTGGTTACNAGGTTGGAGAACTAGCAACAACCGTTAAATTTCATATCATCGACGCCGAGACCTCTTTCAAAGCAAGTTGGAGAACTAGCAACAACCGCAAAATTTCATATCATCGACGCCGAGACCTCTTTCAACACGCTACTTGGTCGACCTTGGATTCATGAAAACAACATGGTTCCGTCATCTCTACATCAATGCATTAANGAGCATCTCTTAATTTGATGAGTCTACGGACATTAGCATATTTGGATTTCGATATTCAAGAAATCATCCCTGATAAGATGATGTTAAGAGGATTCAACAAAAGGGAGAAAGAGCCCTCGGATCAATTACATTACTTATGAAGGTTGGAGAACTCGTAACAACCGTTAAATTTCATATCATTGATGGATCAATCTCATTACTTATGAAGGTTGGAGAACTTGTAACAACCGTTAAATTTCATATCATCCCGAGATCTCTTTTAACGATCTGTTGGGANGAGGTCAAGAAAATTGCATCAAGGGAGATCTACAACCATTTTCAGTGCACAAAGTTGGTATCCATGAAGATGATGTCTACTACGCACCTCCAAAGAGCACTTTCTTCTCTCATGAAGTTATAACAAACAAAGATGAAGATTCAAGAGAATTGCAAAAACGAGGCCATACAACTCCGCTTCAACAAGGTTCTACCACTCCCCTATAATGAGTTGGTGGAGGTTCTTCTAGTTCACGGAGGTCGAGGCCGGGGACGCGAACGAGGAAAGATCAATTTAATTATTGAACGGACTAGGGTAACTATCAACATTAGTGATGAGGATGGTTCTGAAGATGAAATAATGATGACGAAGCAGAAAAAACCTCAGTACGAGATATCCCTAGAAGATACAGTAAAGAATGAATATTAAATAATGTATGATCCGATAAACCACTATGTGAATGCTATGACCCTTACTCTGATGAATGAATATGAAACAATGTATGATCGGATAAACCACTATGTGGATATTATGACCCTCACTCCAATTCTCCCTCAAAAGGTCGAGAGATTAGAGGTCAAGGAAGTTCGTAGTGTTGGTTCAAAGCCGATCAATATTTACCATGCTTCTATAAAACATGTAAATTTGGATGTTGATTCTAATGAATTAATGAAATTGCCTTTTGGTTACTTCTCACCTTGTGTTCAGAAGTTAATTTTAAATTTGGATGTTGATTCTAATGAATTAATGGAATTGCCTTTTGGTTACTTTTCGCCTTGTATTCAAAAGTTAATTAAACAGAGACACTTACCAAAATGAATATCAAAAGATAAATTCCAACTTTTTGAAAAACTATAGAATGCTAAAAGTCGAACTCCCAATTCAAAAGAAGGTCTCGGATTTGGTATAGTTGGACCAGTAGATGATTCTGAATTTTGCATGGTTGTTACTAGTGAGTCAGAAGATGATTGTCTCGATATAGAGGATGACTCTACTAATCAACCAATAGAAGATGCTCTACCATAATTTGAGGAAGAAATTAAATCCACTGTCGATGAATTGAAATAGATTAACCTCGAGACTGATGAACGGCACCGGCCTACATTTATAAGTTCTCTACTTGATGGCAAAGAATCTGCAGAACTAGTCAAACTATTAGTAGAATTTAAAGATTGCTTTGCATGGAGCTACGATTAAATGTCAGGGCTATCAGCCGAGGTTGCAGTCCATAAACTTGGGGTGGACAAGAATATAACCCCAATAAAACAAGCTCCAAGGAGAATGCACCTTGAAATAGAACAACAAGTCATCGCCGAGGTGAAGAAGTTGATAGACGCCAACTTTATTAAAAAAGAGCGATACCCTACGTGGTTAGCCAATATTGTGCCTGTTAAAAAGAAAAATGGATAGATCCGCGTCTTTTTTGACTTCAGAGAATTGAACAAGGCATGTCCAAAAGAGGAGTTTCCACTACCTATACCAGAAATGATGATGGATATCGCTTCGACACATGAAATTTTCTCCTTCATGGACGGATCGTCGGGATACAGTAAAATTAAGACGGCTCCTGAGGATGCAGCACTTACAACTTTCAGAACACCGATTAGAATTTTCTGCTACACAGTGATGTTGTTCGGCCTAAAGAATGCCGAAGCAACATATCAGTGCACAATGATGAAGATTTTTTACAACCTCATCCATAATCAAGTAGAATGCTACGTGGATGATTTGGTCATCAAAAGTACTTGACGACCTCATTCACAATCAAGTAGAATGCTACGTGGATGATCTGGTCATCAAAATTAAACAAAAAATAGACCACTTGTACGATTTGAGGATTGTGTTTGAACGGTTACGACGATATGACCTTAAAATGAATCCCTTAAAGTCCGCCTTTGGTGTTACCTCCGGGAAATTTCAGGATTTATTGTCCGTCATTGGAGAATCGAGATCAACCCGGAAAAGATTAAAGCTATCTTGGAAATGCCTCCCCTAAAATCTTGAAACAACTACGTTCCTTCCAAGGGAGGTTGGCATATCTAAGACGCTTTATTTCTTATCTCTCAAAGGTGTCAGCCTTTCTCGGCATTAATTAAAAAGGATGCCAAATTTATTTGGGAAGAAAAATGTCAGGTCAGCCTTTCTCGGCATTAATTAAAAAGGAAGCCAAATTTATTTGGGAAGAGAAATGCCAGTGGGCCTTTGAGGACGTTAAACAATGTTTAATGACACCTCCTGTTTTGCCAGCCCCTATCTCAGGGAAATTGTTGATACTTTATACCGCAGCTTTGGATGACTCTCTTGGAGCTCTCTTAGCCCAAGTCAATGATGAGGGCAAAGAAAATGCACTCTACTACTTGAGTCGTCGTCTAATACCGATGGAGATAAGGTATCCACCTATTAGGAAGCATTGTCTAGCATTAATTTTCACCTCCCAAAAGCTTAGACATTACATGCTCTCTCATAAGATTACTCTGATTTAGAAAGTCAATCCGTTGCAATATTTGATGACCCAACCAATACATTTCGGATGTTTAGCAAGATGATCAATGATCTTATTGCAATTTGATATAACTTTTGTTCCCCTCTGTGTTATCAAGGGACAAATTTTGGCAAACTTTCTCGCTACACACCCACTGCCAGCTGGGTCCTCTCTCAACGACGAGTTACCCGACGAGCAAATACTACAAATGGAATTTTCTAGTGTGCATCGCTGGGAAATGTACTTTGATGGCGCTTCGTCAGCCAGAAAAGACAAAGGATCAGGCACAGTTATACCAGGCAAGGCAGGGATCGGTTTGATCTTTATTACGCCAGATAAGGGCATGATGAGGTTCTCATACCACCTGACAGAGTCGTGCACTAACAATGAAGCGTGATATGAAGCCTTAATCACCGGATTGGAATTGGAAATTTCAATGGATATAACAAACATTTTCATTTATGGTGACTCTCAACTTGCCATCCAGCAAGTCACCAGACAATACAGAATTCTGAAACCAAGATTAGCAGAATACCATCAGTACGCGATGAAGCTCCTGGAGCAAATTCCTGAGGTGACTTTCTACCGGATTCCTCGGGGAGATAATGCCCATGCCGACGCTCTATCAAAACTCACTAAGGAAATGGTGTGTCTGCCGGAGGATTCCATCAAAGTCACGGTGCAAGGAAGACGATTCTTATCTCGAAACAACTTTGAAACTCTACACAAACTTGGAAAAGAAGAAACAATAAATACAGTTACAGACATCAACAAAGATTGGCGCAAGCCATTAATAGAATATTTGCATATTGGGAATTTGTCAGAGGATAAGTCTGAGATGCACCACATCACAAGAAAGGCTATGTCTTACGCCCTGGTGGGAAATGTTCTCTACAGAAGATCGTTCGACCAAATGTGGCTACGGTGTTTGAGCAGAGCCAAGGCATAAAATTTTGTCAAAGAAGTACATGCTGGATTGTGTGGCGCTCATCAGTCGGGACCAAAAATGAAAATGAAGATTAAAAGACACGGATATTGTTGGTCAGTAATGATGTCCAATTGCATGGATAAAGCGAGAAGATGTCATCAATGTCAAGTGCATGGGGTGGTCTTACACCAGCCTCCGAATGTGCTACACCCAACTGTTGCCTCGTGGCCATTCGAGTGTTGGGGCACAGACATAATAGGTTCAATAAACCATCCATTTTATAAAGGACACAAGTCTATACTTACCGCTACAGAATACTTCTCCAAATGGGCTGAGGCAGTACCGTTACGTGAGGTTACGACACAACACGTCCTTCAATTTTTCAAATGTCAAATTGTCTACCGTTTTGGAGTACCGCAAAGAATAATCTCTGACAATGGGATAGCTTTCAAAAGCACAAAGATCAACAATTTTGTCAGAAGACATGAGATAAATTGGAGATACTCTACAATTTATTTTCCTAGAGTAAATGGTCTGGATGAAGCTTTCAACAAGACACTGGTACAAGTTTTAAAGAAAACACTGGATGAAAATAAGAGAGATTGGCACAACAAACTGTTAGAAGCCTTGTGGGCCTACCGGATGACTTTCAGGACTCCCACTCAGTGTACACCTTACATGCTCGTGTAGGGGACCGAAGTCGTGCTACCGCTAGAAATCCAGACACCATCTCTCAGAATCGCCGTTGCCAACCAACTCACAACAGAAGAAAGTGTAAAACTTAAACTTGAAGAACTAGAGAGTCTCGAGGGAAAACGATTGGAAGCACAGCAACATTTGGAGCTCTATCAGGCAAAGATGGTACAAGCCCATGAAAAATTTGTCCGCCCAAGGACATTTAAAATTGGTGACCTCGTACTTGTGCCAAAGGCCTATTCTTGCTCGCCACAAAATAGGTGGGAAATTTGAGCCAACTTATGAGGGACCTTTTGTCGTTGAGAAGGTCTATACATGAGGACCCTACCAGTTAGTGGACTTTTGGGTTGAAAGACCCATGTTACCGATAAATGGACGATACCTGAAAACCTATTACGTAACCTGATGTCGCCTACCTCCGCTTGCCTCTGCTTGCTTTGAAACTTTGAAACTTTGATTGTTTTAGGGTTATCTATGTGGCCAAATGTCTATGACCGGGTCAAAATTTTGTAATTAACCTCAATATAATTAAATTTTGAGAAAATTTTTGAACTTCACACGTTCTCTTTTCTACTTTTGAATTTAAATACCCTATTAAAACAAACGAAACTCACACATAAAATGAGTAATCCTTTTCACCAAAACAAACTAAAATTCACTTTAATCAATACTTTGTTTTGTTCTTGTTCATGCCAAGCTTCAGCCCACTGACATTTTTTCTTTGTCGGCTGCAGAAAAATGTCAAGAGAGAGGCTAATCTTTGCCTTCCAGGATGGCTGGAACCTCGCACTGAATGAAGAGATGGTGCCGCAAGGAGCTGTCATAGATTTCAATGTAGATTTCAACCAGTTTGATATGGACTATGAGGTTCCTCTAATGGACGTAGTCAGCAATAAAGAAAAGCAGGGACCGCCTTCACTATTGAGGGTGACCACTCAAGACAATGTGTCACGCAAAGGTTAAAACGTGATAGCAGAACAAGATCCGATGGAGGAGCCCAGCCGACTGCCCTCCATGATAGCTACTCCAGCAAGGGACCTGATAGCCGCCCGTAATGAACAACTACTGAATACTCCGCTCTGCAGGACACAACACAAAAATGCCAGTCGAAAGAAATAGAGAGCCTTTCCGCTACAGGAACACAAACGCCAGAGAGACGTGAGCAGTTTTCTTACCCCCATTCCTGAGAGACATATTTATGACCTAGATCTGAGAGAAACTTCTCTCAGCCTACCCACTACAAATGAAGACTCAAGATTTGTGACAGAATCAGATATGCTACTAGTTCCAGATATCTTATGTAGAGGTTGCCCAACATGCAATGTTGAGGTACCATCCGGGACATCAGTCATGGGCGCATTTGTAGAATGCCCGAACTGCAACGTTCTGCATTTACAGTGTTTCAATACATTATAAGAATACACTTCAAGCACTAACGAGTCTCAGACTCCAGACTTCATGACAAATGAACCATATGTCCCACCGGGGACGGATCAGCGTGCACCATGGAGCACAGGATCATACATCCAACTAGAGGTTGAATCTCCTATTTTGGATCGATTAGTGCTAGTTTGGGTTCCTGCTGAGGCTCGGAGGAAGGAACTCCCCAGGCAACTGCCAACTCCTGGTATGGTAGAATACTACAACATAAGAAAAGTAAATAAAAGAGAATTCGAGTTCTATGAAGAAGTTCAGGGAAAGTTTGTCAACATATTGGAGGGCCTGGAGCTATATACCAGAGTTTTCTCTGAAAATGATGAAAGAAGCATTCTCAACTACATCTTTGATTTAACAGATAGAGGTCGAGCGGGCCTTCTCATGGAGAGAACATATTCTGAGCCGAAGGGAAGAATCACCATCCAATGCGGTTGTTGCTACAATTTTACGAACCACAGACAGGGGAATCCGCCTGGGATCCTCAGATATGACCAAGTGGATCCGTTACCACCAATGATAAAATGTATGATCAAGAGAATGGTCAAGTGGAATATTCTACCCGCTACTTGCATTCCTAATAGTTGCATCATTAACATTTATAAAGAAGGTGACTGCATTCCCCCACACATAGACCGTCATGATTTTGTGAGGCCTTGTTGCACAGTCTCGTTCATGAGTAAAAGCAATATTCTTTTTGGAGAAGAAATCGATATAGTTGGCCCTGGTGAATTCATAGGAGCTATGGAGATTCCTCTTCCAGTTGGTTTAGTACTTGTTGAAAGGGAAGAATCACCATCCAATGCGGTTGTTGCTATAATTTTACGAACGATAGACAGGGGAATCCGCCTAGGATCCTCAAATACGACCAAGTGGATTTGTTACCACCGATGATAAAATGGATGATCAAGAGAGTGTTCAAGTGGAATATTCTACCCACTACTTGCATTCCTAACAGTTGCATCATTAATATTTATGAATAAGGCAACTGCATTCCCCCCACACATCGACAATAATGATTTTGCGAGGCCTTTCTGCACAGTCTCGTTCATGAGTAAAAGCAATATTCTTTTTGGAAAAGAAATCAATATATTTAGCCCTGGTGAATTCAGAGTAGCTTAGGAGAGTCCTCTTCCAGTTGGTTTAGTACATGTTGAAAGGGAAACGGTGCAATTGTTGCCAAGAACTGCATTCCAGGAGTACGACACCGTAGGGTGTCTGTAACCTTCCGTAGAATGGATGAAAGTAAAATACCATATGGATTCCAGTAGGACCTAGAATTGGAGGAGTTGTTTCCTTACGACCTATGAGAAGGTTGTACCTCTAGGTACATGCAAAGGGAACTCTTACCCTGGAGCATGACTTAGAAGGTCTGCTCGATTAGAAGCACAATATACCAGGCACAAATGGTTCACTTGCTTTCTTTTACCAGCATGACATGTATCTGATGTATTCAGTCTATGATGTATTCATATCATGAGAAGATTCTCAATGAATTTCAGCATGGATTACATGATGTACCTTTTGAGGCATTAGCCTATGTCTAATTTAAGGCATCCCTTTTTGGGGCAAATAAATGGAAATTTCTCTCAAATTGTGCCTTTTTTTCAGTTGCCTTTTTGTACAATGGATGAAAGTCGTGAACCATGCGATGGTTCAGAATTTCAATGAACAAGGAAAAAAACAACAAATCTTCAACAACAAACAAAACACAAATGAAAGATAATCATGAAAGAGTGAATAACCAAATAAATTTCTTTTAAATCAACCTATTAAATTTAAAACTTTAAAAACAAATTTTGAAAATTTAAATTGTGATATGAATAACAAGAAAATAAAGCAAACTCGTTGAGTGGATGCTTCCATTTTTGGAATTTCCTACACTTTGTGCGCTTCGCACAACCATCGTTATCTACACTAACTCTCTGCACATTCCCGCAGAATTTCACATTCAGCACAAAAACTCACAAAGCTTTACAAACGGTTGAGAGAAATGAAGTATTAGAAATAAAACATGGAGTTCCATAAGAAATTAGGCAATCTAATAAGAAAGCTCTAGAGTTTTTGTAAAAGGGAAGAGATCTTCATCATGAGTGGAATTGCGAAGTGATTGCTTTAAGATCTAGAGGATTTCTTTCGCGATTACGATAGACATGTACATCAAGGTTATTACATATAAAGGATCAAGAAAATGAGTAAAAGAGTGAGATAGGTTAAATGTAAGATAAAGATAGAATAGTGATTTCGTAGGTATAAATATCGCTTTTTAAATCGTAAAACACTAAGTTTTTAAAAGAGGGAAACTGAGACAAATGTTTTGGAATAGAAATTTTAGAGAGAACAAGATCTAATAAAGTTCAAATTTAAGATTTACAGTATCGATAATAGATCTATCGGTACTGATCAATGCTTGGCAGTGGGAAAATTTCTGTTATTTTATTGCCGATGCGATTATCAGTGTAGTAATGGAATTCTTTGCCAATTTTACTGAAGCTTCTGATGATTTTGTTTTTTTTTCATGGAAAAATGGTGGATTTTTCTCCAAGTAAAATTAATGATTTTTATTTTTTGGAAGATGTTTACAGTTGCCAGTATAAATCATTTTCTACTACTAATGAGGCCTTAAATGACGTTATTTCTTTTCTTACTGATGGAAGAGGGACTTGGAAAGTCAAAAATGATGTTAAAGTAAACTTTACTCTTTCTATGCTTAATGTAGTATCTAAGGTCTGACACAACTTTGTTTCTAAAAGAATGATTCCGACAAATCATCATAGTGAAGTGACCAAGGATAGAGCCATCCTAAACTTTTGTATTCAATAGATGATGAGGATAAATGCAGGCTCTATTATATATATGAACACTAGATCTATTGCTTTGAGAGATACCACTGGTGGTTTGGCACCCTGCACTTATTCTTACACTCTGTGAATAGGAATGATTTGATTTTAGACTTGTGGAAGAGAGGATGGAGCATCTAAGACCTATTGGGTCTGCCAATATAAAAACATATGAATCTCCTATTGATTTGAGATCTGGGAGTAAGACCAGAGATATTTCTTCTACTTCGAGGACCCCTACTTCTGGTGACCCTACTAACAAAGAACTTTCTTACCAGATGATGATCCAGGAGGGAGATATCTTAAGAATGGATCATAGGTTGCAGAACATGGATGCTAGAAATGCTCACACTGATGATTTGATACGGAAAAAAGTTCAAATATGATGATGCTTATGATGATGCGTTAGTGAGATACATAAGGGGTGATCACTCAATTCAATTTCCTACTCACCCTTTTTTTACTCCATATCAGCGGCAGAATTTGGATGTAGATGAAGAAGATGATGATGATTGGTGATCTGATTTATTTTAGTTATATTTTATTGTACTTTGTTATTATGTTTGTTTGTTTATATATATATATATATTGTTGAGACTGTTTGTTAGATTGTGAGACTTTGTTTTATTGTTATGTTAAGTTGTGAACAGTAGTTTGTAAAACTATTTTCATTTTTAAAATTCAGTTTAGTTATGTTGTTAGTTTCAGTATTTTGTTAAATGTGGTGTAATTAACTCTTTCTCAGTATATTTTATATGTATTAAGTGCAATATATAATCCATTTTATATGTATAGGGCCAACTGACTTGACATTATAACTAGACACACTAGATAACTCAAACTTGTCGCGGTAAGGAGCTTGGAGCTAGCATGGTGGGCAGCACGGCCATCTTCAACAGCAAAACTTAGTCTCCCCAGCTAAACCAATCTTCCTTCCTTAGACTTAAACAACAAAGCCATAGGACTTCAAGGTCCCCCAGCTAAACCAATCTTCCTTCCTTAGACTTAAACAATAAAGCCATAGGACTTCGAGGTTGTTTGCAGCTAAACCAATCTTCCTTCCTTAGACTTAAACAACAAAGCCATAGGACTTCGAGGTTGCTAGCTTATGCAACGTAAATCCTCACATTATCCTTAGGCCTTTGTATAGCTCTGCTATATAATATAAGCCCTAAATTGTCTGAGGATTTCGAGGTTATCGTTTGTCACTACCTAAATCTTCACATCTTCAAGGCTATTTGTGTGATTGTTTCACACGAATGTAAGCCCTAACTAATAAAATTGGCAGGATGAAACACCTAAATATTTCTCCTCAAAACTGAAGCTAAACATTAGGACAGCTTGGGAGGTCACCAGGGTTCTCATCTGGATCCAAGACAGCCCCTAGTTCTTCTCCCCTTGGATTCTACAAAAATGTTCCAAATTTGAACCAATCCCCTTTCACACCTCTACATCTGATTTCGTTGAAGAGTCCCACCATGTTCCAAATTTGAACCAATCCCCTTGCACACCTCTATGTCCGATTTCGTTGAAGAGTCCTGCCTTCCAAATTTGAACCAATCCCCTTTCACACCTCTACGTCTGATTTCGTTGAAGAGTCCTACCTTCGTTGAACCAATCCCCTTTCACACCTCTACGTCCGATCTCATTGAAAAGTCCTACCCTTTGAAATTCTAACCAATCCCCTTTCACACCTCTACGTCCGATCTCATTGAAGAGTCCTACCCTTTGAAACTCTTGATCCATGACATCCCCTAGTTCTTCCTCCTTTGGATTCTACAATAAATTGTTCCAAATTTGAACTACATCCCCTAGTTCCTCCTCCTTTGGATTCTACAATAAAATGTTTCAAATTTGAACCAATCCTCCTTTCACACCTCTACATCTGATTTCGTTGAAGAGTCCTACCCTTTGAAATTCCTTGAAGATAATATTTCTTGATTTTTATTGAGAGTTATTTCGTTGAAGAGTCCTACCCTTTGAAATTCCTTGAAGATAATATTTCTTGATTTTTATCGGGTCTCATTGAAAAGTCCTACCCTTTGAAACTCCTTGAAGATAATATTTCCTGATTTTTATCGAAACATTGAAAAGTCCTACCCTTTGAAACTCCTTGAAGATAATATTTCTCCTGATTTTTATCGAGGTTGGAGTCCTACCCTTTGAAATTCCTTGAAGATAATATTTCCTGATTTTTATCGAGAGTCTTCTAAGCTACCCTTTGAAATTCCTTAGATAACATTTCTTGATTTTTATCGAGAGTCTTCTTAGGTGGCTTTGGTCATTTAAGATGTAACTATAGGGGCTTGCCCTTATAGGAAGCATGTTCAAACCCAGCTTTATATAGACTCGATTTAATCCTTTATATTAAATAGAGGAACTTGTCGGCAAATACAAAGGTTTCGCTGACCAGACGGACGTCATACTTTTCTTAGTTTATTTGATCGAGCCTCTTCTTCAATTCTTGTGTTTATCCTTCGGGATCGACACAGGATTTGAAGTACAGTGCTCTTTCATTTTAAATTATGAAAAATATGGGTTCTGTTTGATTTCATACTTCAACATCCTTCCAAAGCGAGCGACGTGATTTCGTTTCAGGCGACAGGCAACTTCTTACGGGCAACTCCCCTCCAACCACAAAATAATGTCGACAAGTGTGTTTGCTTATTTTTAATTAGTTTCTTTGTTTGTTTATGCATGGTGTAAGGTCTGAAAATTTAGTACCATAAAATTCTAAATTAAAGAGAACTGTTAGAAAATTTTGAAAATATAAAAAAGAGAGAGATGATTTTAGCAAAATGGCTTGCAATTTAAACAATGTTGGAAATGAAAATGAACATCATCAGTGACCTTTAAAAGATTATGCTAGTCTTACAACAGATGAAATTCATTTGAGTATATAACACCCTGTTGTAGCTACCAATTCATTTGAGCTTAAACCTGTTATTAACTAAATGATACAAAATAACCAGTTTGGGTAACACCAACTGAAGATCATAATTTACACCTTGCTAGTTTTCTAGAATTATGTGCTACATTTAAATATGATGGAGTGTCGAATAATGTTCTCAGGCTTAGACTTTTTTCCTTTTTCACTAAGGGATAAAGTTAAGCTGTAGTTAAACTCATTAGCACCTGAACTATCAAAATATGGGGTGATTTATCACAAAAATTCTTGTCTAAATATCTCCTACATTCAAAAACTGCTAAGCTTAGAAATGATAACTCATCTTTTTATTATTTTGAAGCGGAATCAATTTATGAAGCCTTAGAAAGATTTAAAGATCTCCTTAGAAAGTGTCCACACCATGCATTGCCAGATTGGTTAATAATTCAAACTTTTTATAATGGGTCGGTAGGATCTCTTAGATCGATAATTGATGCTACTGCTTGTGGATCATTAATGTCAAAACCATTCGATGAAGCATATTCATTAATTGAAGAGCTGACTACAAATAAATTTCAATGGCTCTATGAAAGGGTAAATCCAAAAAGAGTAGCCAATATTCATGATTCTGAAGCAATATCTATGTTAGTTGCCCAAATAGTTGTTATATCGAAGAAGATAGGTTAATATGGAATGAATTATTCTCAGACAACACCAGTGCTTGAAGAAAACTCATTGGGACAAATGATAGAATCTCAATCTTCTTATGAGATTTTAATTACAAAAAACAATCATTCCCTTATGTCAATTATTATAATCCTAGATGGAGGAATCATCCAAACTTTAGTTGGAATAATAATAACTATAATGCTTCAAATCCGTAATGGGGAAACAATAATGTTAACCCATTGGGAAACTCCAATAATGGAAGAATTGATATTACAAATGGGTAGTTTATTACAAAGTCAATGAGCTGCAATCAGAAAAATGGAAAATCAATTGGGATGTATTGCTACCGCACTTAGCAATAGACCTCCAGGGAGATTGTCCAGTAATGTTGAAGTAAATCCTAAAGATTAGAATAGAGAGCAAATTAAAGCTATTCAACTGAGAAGTGGAAAATAATTAGAAAATAGAGTTCAACAAGAAGTTGAAGTTGAAAAAGACGAGGTGGAAAATGAAAAATCTAGTGAAGATTTTCTTTTTGAAGCACAAAGTCCTACTAAACCAATAAAAATCACTGTAGAAAGACCAACACCTCCATTTTCTCAAATTTTGAAGCAGAAACACAGAGATAATCAATTTTCAAAATTTTTGGAAATTTTGAGGAAATTAACGACAAACATTCCATTTGTTGAAGCTTTGGAACAAATGTCAAGCTATGTGAAGTTTGATTCTGTTATTAGTTATATGCAACAGTATAACAATGTCTTTGATGATATTTTTCACTTATGTTTCTTTATTTTGCAACAGAACCAAAAACTTGATCATGGAGAAAATAAGAGTTTAACTTTTAAATTTTTATACATATTGGGATACTATGTAAGTATATATATCATTATCAAGTAATGTAGGACTTTTTAATTAAGACCTGAATATCAAAACCACAAGGAAAATAAGCAATATGCACTATTTATCAACAAAACTATTTTAAATAGACAATTACTTAAACTATTGATATTTTTATAGTATGTAAAATTCAATTCTTTTTGGAAATTTTGATGTTTTGACAAAACAATAAAACTTCTAAAGATAACTTAAATTTATGCAAAATAAAAGCACTTGAAATGAAAATATATTTCTCCTTATCATGAGTCAATGATAATTATAGGAATTTTGTTGTGGAAGTATGTAAATTGTGTTGTGCCAAATAGGAGCAATAATATTCTTTATCGTTAATAGAGATGGTATAAAAAGCATTAGCTAATTTAAAGTTTGAATAGTTCTTAAGACCGGCTAGGCACGGAAGATACCAGCTCTCACTCTAGAGTTCCCTCGATTCCCTCCACCTGGGAGCTAACATATCGTATCAAAACCTAAAACAATAAACCAAGTTGAGGGCTTTAACCTGTCATTTTAATGTCCTCTAACTCTACACCCTTCAAATATTATTTCCCTATATATTTGCACTTAATCATATGAATTACATTCTCACTCTTACAACCACATGTGATTCTTTCCAATTGTTGACTGAGAAAATACCAGCCCGGTTCTTACATTTTCTCACAATAAATTTTAATATCTGGATTGGATAAATCAGGAAGCAAATGAAGTACATGGATTTAAATCATCAAAACTTCTTTCAACTTTAAAGATCAACACTCTCCACAACTTCCATCCAACACTTTTAATTACTAGTCATTTTAAGGAGAAAAATAAAGAAAACTACTCATAATCCATGGAGAAAACAAAACCACACTTTAGGTTAAAAGTAGAAATCAATTTCAAACCAACAAGAAGTCTCGATTAAAACCAAAAAGAGTTTAAAAACTAAAGATAAAAACTTATCTCAAATCCTTCACCAAACTCTTGAAGTTCCATTGAATCTCATCTCTTTTACAACACTCTTGATTGTCACAATAAAACTAAAAACAAAAAGGATAAAGTAAATTTGTGGTGCCTGAAAATCTCTACAAAACTATCTCTCAAAACTCCCCCTTTCCAGCACTTTTTAGAATTTTCAAGCACAACTCAAAAAGTCTCAACTTCCTTTTTTATAAATCTCCAAGAAGTTTCTTGATAACCCTTCAAAATGTGTCCCAATTCGATGTATTCTCCAAATGATGCCTCCTTTCATAAGTCTTCTAACCATATTTTTGTTTCTAGTGGACATAATCACCATCTTTAGCCAATAGGTGCCTTAAATGTCCCTTCAAAATTTCATAAAATGAAGTAAACTATCACATAACTACCTCTGGCACTTAAGCACGATCCTCTGGTGCTTAGGCATGGCCTTCTCTATTTCACTGTGCTTAAGCCCGGGATCTGGCGCTTAGGATCCAGTACTAATCTTATGTCGTTATCAATTTTCAGAAGGTTGGGTGTAGGAGATATTTCACCTATAACTGTAACCCTTCAGTTAGTTGATCGTTTGATTACCTATTCAAAAGGAGTTATAGAAGATGTTTTATCAAAAGTTGATAAATTTATCTTTACTGTGGACTTTATTGTATTAGATATGGAGAAAGATAAGGAAATTGCTATCATTTTTGGAAGACCATTCCTAGCCACTGGAAGAGCTTTGATAGATGTGCAAAAATGAGAACAAACTATGAGAGTTAGTGATCAAGAGGTTACATTTAATATTACAAAATCAATGAGATACCCTACAAAAGAGTAAGAGATTGAATGCTTAAGAATGGAAATTAACAAATTTTTAAGCCATGATTATTTTAAGAAGACTTTTGAAAGAGAATTTGAAAAAGAATATATAGAATACCAAGATGAGGATAAAATTCATGATGAATCTATGGAAGTGAGTAAAGAGGATTTAGATTATGTTTAGGAAAAATATGAAATATTAGATCCTAAATAAGGTAACAAGACTTTGATTCTATCTATTGAGAAACCTACTGAACTAGAACTGAAAACACTTCCTACACATTTGGAGTATGCATTCGTAGGAGATTTATCTACATTACTTATTATAATATCCTCAGAATTAATTGATACCCAAGAATAAAAGTTGTTGGAAACTTTGAAATGATATAAGAAAGCCTTTGGATGGACATTAGCTGATATTAAAGGAATCAATCCTTCAATTTTTATGCATAGAATCTTATTAGATGATCAACATAAACCAAAGTTGATCCTCAAACGAAATTAATTCTTATGATGAAAGAAGTTGTGAAGAAAGAGATTTTAAAATAATTTGATGCTAGAATAATATTTTTTATTTCAAACAGTGCTTGGGTAAGTCCAATTTACTGTGGTCCAAAGAAATGAGGTGTGACTGTAGTGACAAATGAGCATAACAAATTAACTTCAACAAGGTAAGTCATTAGTTAGAGAATCTGCCTAGATTATAGAAAATTAAATTCTGCAACCAGGAAGGATCATTTTCCTTTACCCTTTTTGGACCAGATGTTGGATAGATTGGTTGGGCATAAATATTTTTGTTTTCTAAATGGATATACAGTTATCTCCAAATATATATTGCTTCATAGGATCATAAGATAACAACAATTACTAGTCCGTATGGAACTTTTGCTTTTCAGCGAAAGCCCTTTGGATTATGTAATGCACCTGCAATATTTCAAAGATGTATGATGTCAATTTTTCAGTGATTTGATTGAAAAATTTATTGAAGTCTTTTTGGACAATTTTTTTGTGTTTTAAACTTCAATTGAAATATGTCTAAATCATTTAAAGAAAGTTTTGGAACGTTTTGAAAATACTAATCTCGTATTGGATTGGGAAAAATCTTAATTTATTGTTACAGGAGAAACTGTGCTTGGTCATAAAATTTTAGAAAATGGCATGGAATTAGATCCTGCAAAAATACAAGTTATATCAAACCTACCTCCACTTACTACAGTAAGACAAGTTAGGAGCTTTCTAGGACATGCTGGATTTTACAAGAGATATATTAAAGAAGTTTCAAATATTACTAAACCTGTATGCCAACCTCCACCTACTACAGTAAGATAAGTTAGGAGCTTTCAAATTATTCAAAAATGTCACGATTTTGAATTTGGAGGTCATTTTGGGAATGATACAACTATTCATAAAATTTTATTATCTGAATTTTATTGACCTACTCTATTTAGAGATGTTAATATATATATATATATATATATCAAAACATATGATTGGTGTCAAAGAGTAGGTAATATTTCAAAAAGAAATGAAATACTTCTAAATTTTAATTTAGAAATTGAAATTTTTTATGCATGAAGATTGGATTTTATGGGACCATTTATACCTTCATTCGGAAATAATTATATATTGATTGCAGTGGATTATGTTTCTTAATGGATTGAAGCAATCATTTTATCTCGATGTGATGCTCAGAGTGTTTCAAAATTTTTAATCAAAAATATTCTTACAAGGTCTAATGTAGAGTAATCGTTACCAATGGAGGGTCTCATTTTAGAAATGCAACATTTGCATGATTAGTGGAAAAATATAATATAATGCATAAAATTGCAATTGCTTGTCATCCTCATACTAGTGGTTTAGTAGAAGTATTTAATCGTGAAATTAAGATAATCTTGGAGAAGAGCGTTTATACTATTAAAATGGATTGATCTATTAGATTAAATATCGCATTATGAGCATACATGACAATCTATATAACTCCTATAGGAATGTCCCCATATAGATTACTTTTTGGGAAGAGTTGTCACTTGTTAGTTGAATTGGAGCATAAAGCATATTGGGTGATAAAAGAATTCAATTTTAATTTGAAAGAAGCTTATGAGAAAAGATTATTTCAATTAAATGAGCTTGAGGAAATTAGGAATCAATCTTACGATACTATGAGGATCTACAAGGAAAAGATGAAAGAATGGCATGATTGGAAAATAATAAAAAGAGAATTTTAACTTGGACATGAAGTTTCATTTTACAATACAAGATTAAAATTATTTCCTGAAAAATAGAAGTCTAGGTGGAAAAGACTATTTAGAGTTATAAAAGTCTATCCTTATGGAGTAGTTAATATTGAAGATCCCAAGACTGGAAGAATATTTAAAGTGAATGGGCACAGATTGAAACCATATTTTGATGGTTAAAGACTTGCTTTTAAAGAGACTGTAATGTTGGGTCACCCAAAATAAGACTGGGAATGTCAGGCTTACTACATTAAACCAAGCGCTTTGTGGGAGGCAACCCATAGTTATCTTTGATTAGTTTGCTTTTTGAGCTTGCTTTGTTTGAAATATTTTACATATATTTATGTTTAGGCTTTTATGTAGTCAGTGTATTTGAGAAAATATTTAGAAACATCTTTATTTGCCTAATTTTATGGAAACATTGAGAATTTTTTGGATCAAAGTCTAACGGGTGAAGTTTTTAGAACTGATGCATGATGCGTCGATTTCCAGAGAGCTGGCGCATGATGTATCAGATTTGGCGCATGATGCGCCGCGGTACCGAGAATGTTTAAAACGTGTTAAATGGAGATTTTTGGTGGTTTTTGGCGATTTCTTCTCCATATAACTCCTAAAAATTGACTCTAAACCATATTTTATGGGAGAAAATGAGAGATGAATGGGAGGAAAATAGTGGATGGATGTTCAAGTCCAGTTGGAGATCCATTCACAATCAAAGAGAGAAAGAGTAGGATTCAGCGGCTAAAAACTATAGATTTCATCTTTACTTGGTAAGAGCTTCACTTTAACTTAGAAATTTTTTAATTTCATGATGGATTTGGGAGAAAATTTGGTATTTTTGATGAAAAAATTTGGAGAAAACTCATGGTGAAAAGTTTCTTACAAAATGATCTTGCTTGAGAAGTTAGATTTTTTATTTAGCAATTTATTTAAAATTATTTTCATTTTCATTAGAATTTTTAAATGGCCCCCGAAGTTAAAAGGGGAAGGTCGTCTGAAGATTTTGATGCATGAAGATTTGTTAGTTTCATGGCCCAGCATAGTTACAATACTCAAATGGAGACAAGAAGAATGATCCAAGACTAGCATTTGCAAACCCGAGTGCGAGATCAAGAGACTGATTCTCGCTAGAAACTGGAAAAGCTTTTGCTACTTCACTACCATAGCAATTGTTTCAATGGTTCGGGAGTTTTATGAAAACCTGAGATTCACTGATGAAGTTCACATCTTGGTGAGAGTTAAGCAAGTCAAATTTACTATTGAAAGGATCAATGCTTTTATGGGCTGAGAAACATATTTTTTGATGACTATGCTGCATTCATGATAACTGATTCATCATTAGATGAAGTGATTGCATTTTTGACTGTGGAAGATTAAGAATAACAAGATAGTTAACTTCCCTTCTTTCAAATTGAATATACAGTAAAAAATATGGCACCACTTCATTTCTGTAAGACTGTTACCAACAATTCATTTGACTAACATTACAAAAGGTAGAGTTGTACTAAACTATTGTATTCAAAACATGAAATTAATAGATGTTGGTGCACTTATAGCTCAACATGCTTGAAGTATAGTTGGTAGATCTACAGCGGAAGGTTTGGGTTACCCTGTCCTGATTTTCACTCTATGTGAACAATCACGAGTAGAATCCCATAGAAATGAAGAAAGATTACAGCTATAGAATCCAATTAAGATGCATATGATTCATAGAGTGGAATCATTTTTTGAATCTAGTGGTGGAAGAAGGTATATGCCCTCTACATCTGCTGGAGGGGCGTGAACTTCTTAATCTGCATCACTTGAAGGTATTATGAACCAACTCATGATTTAACAAATGGATAAAATTAAGATTCAAACTCAGTTGGGAGAGATAGGAGCACAAAATATTTATAATGATGAATATCAGATGAGAAGAGTTCAACATGATATTTATTTTGAAAATGCTATGGTAAGACATCTTAGAGGTGAACCTAATGTTAACTTTTTTGATTTCCCTGGTTTCACTCCGTATGCTCCTGTTCATGAAGAAGAAGAAGAAGAAGAATATGAGGAAAAACTTGATGATGAAAAAGCATATGAGGATTGATTTTTATGAGTTTAGTTTAATTTTTTTAATGTTTGTTTGTTTTTTGTATTTGTAGTGTGATGTACTTTCATTTGAAAACTTATTGTAGTAAAACTTTTATGTTGTGTTGCTAACTGAATCTGTAATAGTAACTATAGACTTTCACTTTTTTTGCTTTTTTAGTATTTTCAATTTAGTATTTCATTTTTTGTATTTTTGCTTTTTATTCTTAGCAAGTTCTTTAGAATATATTATGTTTTATTTAATGCTTTAAAGTATGTATATAGTTTTATAGTTAGTACCCGCAGTATACCAAAGCTCAATTTCATAGTCAGAAATCCTCTATAGGTTAGTTTTTATTTTCATGCATTTACTGTTTTGTTTCACCTACTAAATTTTATACTAAAATTATTTTCAAAATCACTTAAAAACTTAAGTTTAGGAGAAAGAAAATTTTATTTTGAAAAGAAGTAACTAAATTTTATTTGTCCTCAATTAACTTTATTTTTTAAAATTATATTAACATGGCCTAAGATATTAAGATTTATCTTTAAATGACTATACTTCTGTTTATAAATATAGTGGTAAATTTTGGTAAAAAGCTTTTAATAATGAAGTTCAATTCTAAAGTTAAAGAGATTTGGTATGAGAGGATAAGACTATATTTTTCTATTTAAAGTAAGGAAGATTTTATTTTTGAAGTGTTAAGAATTTTAGAGTTTCATGTAAGAAGAAAAGAATGAGACTTTATGAAAAATCATAAACTAATATGAATTTATAAAGTGAAGAAAAGTATGGAGTTTTGACTTTAAGAAGAGAATAGTGAAGTTAAAAATTAATAAACGCTATCCAGATATGGTAATCCTCACTTGAAAAAGAAAAATAAAAAGAAAAGAAAGGATTGAAAAGATCCTAAAAGAAAAAAAGGAAGAGAAAGAAAAAGAAAATGAAAAGAAAAATAATTAGGAGAAGCTTGAGCGGATGTCTAATCAAAAATTAGTTTCACTTGAATCAACTTAAAGAAGGAGCTTTGTTACTTTTTCTAAACTTATATCTGAGTATTAGTAGTATTCCTAATAAAGTCCTCATGAAGTTCTTTTTCATATGAATATTCTAAATGTCTTTAAAATGACAAATTACATTTTTTTTCTTGAAATGAATAGAAATTCAAAAAGTTTTAATTTGATTACTAAATATTCCTAAACTTAAAGTTTGAATCTAAGTTATTAAATAATTTTCCTTAAACTTTGTTATTCTATTTATTAATCTAAATTATATAAGTTATAAGTAAATCTCCATCCTAAGTCATTTGCTTTTATGTAATAAAAGTGTCACTTGAGGACAAGTAACATTTAAGTTTGGGAGATTTTGATACGCCAAAATAATATACTATTTTAAGTACATATTTTATGCTTATTTTTGGTGATATTGCACTTTAAAGAAGGGCATTTTCATGTTTTTGTTGCACATATATCATTTTTAGGTATTTGGAGCAAATATGGCAAAAAGGACCAAATTTGGAGCTAAAACAGCCAATTTTGGGATTCTAACGCATGATGCGCCAGATTGGCGGATGATACCACAATCCAGAGAGCTGGCACATGATGCACTAGAGATAACTTTTTCGTAAATTAAGGCAGTTCGAGATGAATTTTGCGCAAATTTTCAAAGGGACACTCGTTCTACACACATATTGGGGTAATACAACGTATCTAGACACTTTGGAAGATTCTTTTATTAAGGGATATGTCTCTTGGATCAAATGACACATCTTTTGAATTCAAAAGATTTGACTTTTGGAGGAAATTTTGAATTCTTTTTAAGAGGAGGTAGCCTAAAATAAAAGAAGATCACTTTAAAGAGTTGGGTGAGAGTTGTTGGGGGGAGACGAGAAAGGGAGAGAGAGAAAGTTGGCATGAGAGGTGAGAGAGAGGAGAATATTTTTTTCTAGGGTTGTAAGAGGAGAGGGAAGGTGAGAGATTTCTTCTTCATTACACTTCTAAGAAAGAATTTGGAGTGATTCTAAATAAGGAAAAGCTTGGAGAGAACTTCTAGAGATTTGCTTGAGAATGATTTGAGATAAGTTGTATTTTTATTTCTTTTGTTTTGTAAACTTTTTGTTATATATGAAATTCATGTTTTACGTATACTTCCCATGAATTTTGAGTAGTCTTCTTTATCTTTCTCACTACTTAGAGATATGATCTTGTGAAGAATTGATTTTGTTTTCTACGATTTTAAATGTAAATAATTTGTGATGATTTGAACTCCAAACTTCATTCACTTTTCGATCTGGTCGATTGAAATGTTAAAACTTATTGAGAGACACATGTTTTGAATATGGATATGATTACTACAACATGGGTAGAACCACATTTGATTTCATGGGAGAGTATGTTATCCATGGGATTGGGTGCAAATAAATAGGGAAATATACTTTGTTGGATGCAGAATTGGAGATTTTAAGGTGATATATTAAAATCCCCAATTTGGTCCAGTTGACTGGAAACTGATGTGAGATTCTTAGCCCTCAGGGGAAGGAGTAGTGGGAGCTCTGGAGAGGCTGTCGGTATCCTCCCAGCCAAACCATGGAATTAAGGACCAAACTCTGGATTAGTCAATGTTCTTTATAATACTCGGAAGAGGGTAAAAAAAAGGATTGCTCTTATTTAGCACAAAATAATTTATATATATATTTTAAAATGATTTTAATTTCTTCGCAATCCATATACTCAATATAAAGGGGAAGGATACTTTCTTAAATTTGAACTTTCCGTCAAAACAAAAAAATTGTTTAGTTTTCATAATTTTACTTTTGAAAGTTAGTTCTTAGTTAGTTAATTTTGTATTTCAACTGCATTTATGTAGAATTCACCTTAGTAGTTAATATTCAAACTTCGCACTTTACTTTTATTTTTTTTATTTTATAAAATAATTTCAAAAGCTTACTTAAAGGATTTTCCAACTTCCCTGTGGGATCGATATCTAGGACTTCATTAGAGTCATTTATTACTTGAGCGATACGTATACTTGCGTTGATTTAAATGGGGATTGGCAGTTTTAAAAGAGTTTTAAGAGATACTATTTTCATAAAAGTTTTTTTTCGGGTTTATATTACATATTTATTATATTTTTTCCTTTTGTAAGTTTGTAATATTGAAAAATATTTGCAAAATTTATACACTAAATCTACCGCCATCAAAGTTTTTGTGTCGTTGCTAGGGAAGTAACAGAAAGTATTAGTAATGATTTTATTTTATTTTAAAAAATATATCTAAAAATAAAAAAAAAATAGTGTCTGTTGTTTAGTTTAAACATTTTCTTATTTAAGTGTGTTTTCTTGTTTTAATTAATTTCTTTGTTTATTTATGTATACTGTAAGGTCTAAAAATTTAGTACCATATGATTCTAAATTAGATACAACAGTTAGAAAATTTTGAAAACAACAAAAAGAGCAAAAACATTTTAGGAAAATGGTTTGTAATTTAAATAATGTTGGAAATGAAAATGAACATCATCAGAGACCTTTAAGAGATTATGTTAATCCTACAGCTGATGAAATTTGTTTGAGTATAAAATACCCTTTTGTAGCTCTCAATTCAATTGAGCTTAAACTTGTTATTGNTTGAACCCAATTTGGCCAATTTGACCATTTTGACCAAAAAGCCCCAAATTGCCTTTAAAGGCCCAATTTCTCGAAATTCACCTCACATTCCCATCAATTTGGCCCCAATCCTCCTCAATTTCAATTCTAAAGTCAAATTCATTTTTCATATTATCAATTCAAACCAAATCCAAGCCTAATTGGCCCTTGCTTTGAGCTCAATTTTGATCCAAATTAAACCCCAAAATTTGATCACCTAATTGAATCATATGATCCACCCAATTGCCCCAATTTGAATCCTAAATTCTTCCTAACAATCATACACATCAAATTGTACCTTCAATTGGTCTCGGACAAGCCTCAATTTCAACCCACATTAAAAATCCCCAAATTGGCTATGTCTCCAAATTCCACCAAATTGAATGCTCTAACCCCAAAATTGACACCCAATTTATGTTGAAAACTTTTTATGACATTCCTCTACACCATTTTGAACCATCAATTTAGACCTAACCCAACCTTAGCCTAACCTAAACACAAGTCAACCCAACACCCCCAAATTGACCAATGGCCCAAAATCCTCCAAGTTTAACCTCCAAACCAATTCAAAATCACTCCAAATCATTTATAAACTCATCATGACAATCATCTACACAAAATTGATCAATCAATTGGGCTCAATGTCATGGCTAGCCTAACCCAAATCCAACTCTTGCCATTTTGACTTAAATTGAACCTTTCACAAAAATTGACTCAGTCATGCCAAAGTCACCAAATTAATGTCACCACAACAACCATTTGGACTCTATTAACCAGCCTAAACCCACCTAAACCACCTAGGTGAGCTATGGACCAATGGTCCTTCAATTTACGGGATCTTAACCATATTTGAGCCTTATTTTAAAATAATTTGTCATCATCACTTGCCATTGGCAGTAAATCATATTTAACTCTCCCCTGACCTTCTAGAGCCAAGAAGTGGCTAAACTCTTGTCAGCCACCTCTTTAGCTGCCGAAAATAGCCACCCAAAGGTGCCCCCATTGGCCAAAATTCAAAATTAAACTCACCTGAGCTGGTCAAGTCTGATTGGTCACTAGAGCTCTTCATCTCTCCACCTAAGCATCAATTTTAGTCCACTAATTGACCCTGGTGGCCAGCCCAAGCCTTTCTATTTAATTAGCCCTCTCCATGGACAAAGGGGAGCTAACCAAAATCCTAGGGGAAACTCAGCCAAAATCTCACCAAAGACTCTCCAAGAATTCCTAAGCTCAAGTCAACCATCTTCCCCCTCTGGTTCCCTCTGTGAGAGTTCAATTTTGACCAAATTTGAACTCTTTTGGTGGAGGGATGAATAACCTGCCCTTGAGATTAGGAGGGTTGAAGAGCTCTAGGGACCTTACAGAGGGAACCTAGAGGAAACCAAAAGGGTCAATTGGTGGGTTAAAATTGATGCTTAGGAATCAATTTTAACAACTCCACAGCGAACCAAACTCAAATTAATTGTACGCACACCATCTCCACAGTGAAAGGAGTTGATCCCCCACAAAAGCCCTCTCTCAAATAGCCTCTAACCTAGCTCTAAACCAATACATGAAATTGAGTTTGATCAAAATCATAGCTAGACAATTCACTAGGGCACTGAACTTCATCTGGAGATTTTTTGGACTCAACCAAAGCTTCCACAACCATCTGATTGAGGCCTCCCCTCTCTTACAAAGGTATTGATCTCTAACTCTAGCCCGAGCTTCTTTTCATTCTTCATTTGTAGTGGCTTGATTTCATACTTGATTAATTGTATTGATGTGTTTGTCTTGAGTAGATGAAGATTTAAAACAAACCCCAAGCAATTTGGTTGAGTCTAGGCGAAGATCTTAGGGTTTTAGTGTGAACGGTTCTCAGGCTAAGTCATTTGGGGACGATAACGGTGAGCCATTCGATCGCGCGTTTATTTAATCAATGAAGGAGATCGAGCCGGATGAATCCTTAGAGAGAAAAGACGAGCCACGCGACAGCTGAGGTGGATGGCAGCGTTGAATGGCGGAGCACCGTGTGTGAGCTCAGAGCTGTCGTAAGATGAGGTGGCGCTACGTGGATAAGTAGAAAAATATAGATTTTCTGAATTTATTTTAATACCTGAACTTTAAAAATCCATATCTTTCTCTAGAAAAATCATAAGAGTAAAAGAAAGATACCCTCTTCCTCAATGAATAGTGGAGAATAATGTGGATTAAAAATAAAATTTATTTACCAAGTATACGGTTTTAATTAATTAAATACCCTTTGTGATATTTCAATTCTCCATTGCTAAATATGGCTCACCATGGCTTGAAATTTCTAAGGTTTACTCCTCATCACAGAGGGGATGTTCTCTGATTTTTCTAAGGTTAGAAGGCATCTCTATGCTTGTTGCCCCAATTTTCAAGCTAAGGTATCCATTTTGGCTTCTTTTAATTATTTAAATCAAAATATCATTTGGAAAATTATGAGGATAATTTTAGTTAGTTTCCTGTGGTCACAAAAGTCTAGAAAAAAATATTATGATCGTTTCAATTATTTTGTACATTTCTAGATTTAATCCAATGTATACACCTTGTGTTAATTTAGGTAAATTATATACTTATCAAAATTTGACAAAATCAATTCCACATTGTGCATAAAAAGCATGTTTACTTACTGTTAAAATTCAAAAATCAAATGGCTTAGTTTAAGCACTAAAATTGATTTTTAGAGAAACTTTGTATTTTTGTACAAAAATAATTAAAATAAATTAAATAAGCTTAGAAAAATCAAGAAAAATAGTTTTTTGAGTTCCTTGTGATCAGGGGCATTTAATAAAAATAAGATGTTTTTTTGTGAAAATGTGTCATTTTTAAGGTGTATTTTCAATTAAAAATAATTAAAATAATCAAAAATTTCAAAAATACAAAAAATAGTTCAAAATATGTACAAGCTTTCCCTGCTCACTTAGAATTCATTAGGATATTTTTCAAAATTTTTCTAAGTTAAAAATAAATTTTAAAAGCTTAAATGTTTCCTTATTTTCTCATTAAAATAATTATAATAAATAAATTAAAAAATTATAAAAATACAAAATTTGATCCTCTGAGTTTTTTGAATTTTCTGAACTCAAAGAGGTCTAATAAAAAAATAAAAATAATTTTGGTAATTAAAACATTATTTTCTATTTAANATATATATATATATATATATATATATATATATATATATATATATATATATATATATATATAATGATTTTAATGTCTTCACACTCCATAAAATCATTGTAAATGGGAATGATACTTTCTTAAATTTGAATTCTTAATTTCGGAACTTTGTTTAGTCTTTATAAGTTTAATTTTGAAGTTTAACAATTAGTTTATTTAACTTAGTTCTTTTAACTACATTTCATTTAACGCACATTAAATTTACTTTAGTTTTATTTTTCTCACTTAAGTTATATAGCTTGAATATTGTGTTTGACGTCATAACAATAAGAATTTCCAACTTCTTATGGGAACGATACTTAGAACTCCATTAGAGCCCTTTATTACTTGAGCGATACGTAAACTTGTGTTATTATTATGGGTTTGACAACTTAGAGATTTTAAAAGATAAAATTATTTATACTTATTTTATTTTTATTTGGATTTAACTGCATATTTATTATTAGTGCTGGTGTGTGTGTATTATAATATTGAAAGATATTCACAACGCACATCACATAATCTCCTGTGCATTAAATTTTTGGTGTTGTTGTCAGGGAGTAACAGTAAATTACTTTATAATTGAGAACATTTTATTTGAACTTAAAAACTATTTGTAATTTAATTAAATATTTTTATATTTTAGTGTGTTTGCTTTTTTTATTGCTTATTGTGTTTGTGTTTGCGTAGTTTAAGAATGATAGGTTTAATACCTTACGATTCAGAGTTTGAAAGAATAACTAGAAAAAAATTGAAAACAACAAAAAGAGATAAATAATTTGAACAAAATGGCTTGCAACTTAAATAATTCTGGAAATGAAAATGAACATCATTGGATACCTTTAAGAGATTATGCTAATTCTAAAGCAAATGAAATTCATTTGAGTATATAAAACTGTACTATAGCTGCCAATTCATTTGAGCTTAAACCTATTATTATCCAAAAGGTACAAAATAATCAGTTTGAGAAAACACAGACTGAAGATCCTAAATTACACCTTGCTAGTTTTCTAGAATTGTGTGCTACATTTAAATATGATGGAGTGTCGAATGATGCCCTCATACTTAGACTTTTTTCCTTTTTCACTAAAGGATAAAGCTAAAATGTGGTTAAACTTGTTAGCACCTGGATCTATCAGAACTTGTGGAAACTTATCAAGAAAGTTTTTATCTAAGTATTTCCCACCATCGAAAACTGCTAAGCTTAAAAATGATGTTACATCTTTTTATCAATTTGAAGGGGAATCAATTTATGAAGCTTGGGAAAGATTTAAAGATCTCCTTTAGAAGTGTCCACACCATGTGTTGCCGGATTGTTTAATAATTCAAACTTTTTATATTGGATTGGTTGGATCTCTTAGATCAATAATTGATGTTGCTGCTGGTGGATCATTAATGTCACAACCATTTGATGAAGCATATTCTTTAATTGAAGAGATGACTACTAATAATTTTCAATGGCCCATTGAAGGGTTAAATTTAAAAAGAGTAGCTAGTATTCATGATTTTAACGCAATATCTATGTTGGCTGCTCAAATTGCTATAAAATCAAAGAAGATAGATTAATATGGAATGAATTATTCTCAGACATCTCCTATGCTTGAGAAAAAAATATTTAGACAAATGATAAAATCTCAATCTTTATATGAGACTTTAAATGTAGTAAACAACCGATCTAATAATCCTTATTCCAATTTTTATAACCCTGGTTAGAAAAATCACCTGAATTTCAGTTGGAGTAACAATAAATCTAATGTTGTAAATCTGCAATGAAGAAACAATGCTATGAACCCATTGGGAAACACCAACAATCAATGGAATTTGAACTACAATTCTTATTACCCTCCTAGTTTCAATAGCAATTTGCAAAGTAAGGAGAAGAAATTTTCAATAGAAGAATTAATATTTCAAATGGGAAGTCAATTACCAAGTCAAGGAGCTGCCATTAGAAAAATGGAAAAACAACTGGGATGTATTGCTACTGCACATAGCAACTGTCCTCCAGGAATTTTGCCTAGTAATGTTGAAGTAAATCCTAAAGAATATAACAAAGAGCAAATTAAGGTTATTTAATTGAGAAGTGGAAAAGAATTAGAAACAAAAGTTCAAAAAGAAGTTGAAGTTCAAAATAAGGGGTTGAAAATGAGAAATCTAATGAAGATTTCATTTTAAGTCAAAATATCCTATTAAACCAATGAAAATTACTATAGAAAGACCACCATCTCCATTTCCTTAAAGATTGAAGCAGAAAAACAAAGATAACCAATTTACAAATTTTTTTGGAAATATTGATGAAATTGATAATAAACATTCCATTTGTTGAAGCCCTGGAGCAAATACCAAGCTATGTGAAGTTTTTGAAGGATATAATTAATAAAAAAGGAAGTTTACAAATAATGAGACTGTTGCACATAGTGAGGAGTGTAGTGTTATAATTCAAAAGAAGCTTCTTGAAAAACTTAAAGATCCTGGTAGTTTTACTATTCCTAGTGCTATTAGCGAAAGATTTTTTGTAAAAGCTTTATGTGATTTGGGAGCCAGTATTAATCTTATGGCTCTATCAATTTTCAGAAGGTTGGGTTTAGGAGAAATTTCACCTACTATTGCAACTCTTTAATTAGCTGATCATTTGATTTACTATTCTAAAGGAGTTACAAAAGATGTTTTAGTAAAGGTGGATAAATTTTTCTTTCATGTAGATTTTATTGTGTTAGATATGGAGGAAGATAAAGAAATTTCTATCATTTTAGGAATACCATTTCTTGCCACTGGAAGAGCTTTAATAGATGTATAGAAAGGACAATTAACGATGAGAGTTAGCGATCAAGAGGTCACATTTAATATTGTAAACTCAATGCAATATCCAAAAAAAGGAAGAGATGATGAATGCTTCAGAATGGAAATTAATGACTATTTTAGCAATGAATATTTCACACATACATTTGAAAAGAAAATGGAAGAAGAATATTTGTAGTATGAGGATGAGGATATAATTCAAGATGAATCTATGGAAGTGAGTAATGAAGAATTGGATTATGTTCTAGAATAGTTTGAATTGTTAGATCCTATGGATAATAATAAAAAATTTATTTTTTTGATTGAGAAACCTCTTGAACTAGAAATGAAAACACTTCCTACACATTTAAAATATATCTTTTTAGGAGATTTATGCACATTACCTATTATCGTATCCTCAAAATTAACTAAAGCACAAGAAAAAATGTTGTTAGCAACTTTAAGAAGATATAAGAAAGCCTTTGGATGGACATTAGCTGATATTAAAGAAAGCAATCCTTCGATTTATATGAATAAAATTTTATTGTAAGAATGTTATGAACCAAAAGCTGATCATTAAAGGAGATTAAACCCGATCAAGAAAAAATTTGTTATAAATGAGATTTTAAAATGGTTAGATATGAGAATAATATATCTTATTTCAGACAGTTCTTGGATGAGTCTAATTCACTGTGTTCCTAAGAAAGGAGGTGTGACTGTAGTGACAAATGAGAATAATGAATTAATACCAACAAGAGAAGTCACTCGATGCAAATCTGCATAGATTACCTAAAATTAAATTCGGCTACCAAGAAAGATCACTTTCCTTTTTACTCTTTTTGGACCTGTCGGTCGCCAAATTAGAAATTGTCTATTATTGGACTGGATATCCCGACACCCGGTTTAATTATATATATATATATATATAATTTTAAAAAGAAATATTTTAAAATTTGAAAATATAAGACTGAACCGATCTCATATCCTCAGTAGTTTAAATAAATGAGCCTAACACCGCAAGCAATGCATCTATCCCAAAGGGTAGACACAATACTTACTAGTAAGACTTGATTAAAAAAATTAAAAAATTTATGACATCTGTTTGTCTGTGAATGACCATTTTTTTATGTTGACCGACAAGTCCTCTTATTTAATACAAAAAAATAAATATGGTTTATATTAAGCTGGGTTCTTGAAAGTTTCCTATAAAGGCAAGCCCCTATAGTTAATTACATCTTAGATAACTAATGTCAACTAAAAAAACTCTCGATAAAAATCAGGGGATGTTGTCTTCAAGATTTTCAAAGGATAGGACTTTTCAAAAGATCAGACAAAGAGATGTGAAAGGGGAATGACTCAAATTGGGAATATTTCATTTTGGAATCCAAAGGAAGAAGAACTAGGTGTTGTCACAGAGTCTGAGGAGAACCTCAATGACTTCCCAAGCTATCTTATGGTTTGGCTTCGATTTCAAGAAAAAGAATTATTTAAATGTTGTATCCTGCCAATTTTATTAATTAGAGCTTACATTCATGCGAGAAGGTTGCACAAATAACCTGGAAGATGTGAGGATTTAGGTCTTGACGAACGAGAACCTTGGAATCCTAAAACAAGTTATGGCTTAAGTTGTATAGTAGAGCCATACAAAGGCCTAAAGAAAAAGTTGAGGTTTTATGTCGCACTAGGCGGACAACCTCGAAATCCTATGGCTTGTTGTTAAATTCTAAGGAAAGATGTGATGTTACAGATTGCTATTGTAGAAGGCTGCCCACAAAGCTAGCTCCTGGCTCATCGGCGAAATAGTAGNGAATGATGTTTTCAGGTTTAAACTTTTTTCTTTTTCACTAAGGGATAAAACTAAGCTGTGGTTAAACTCATTAGCACCTGGATCTATCAGAACATGGGGAGATTTATCACAAAAGGTCTTATCTAAATATTTCTCAAATTCAAAAACTGCTAAGCTTAGAAATGATATCACATCTTTTTGTTAGTTTGAAAGGAAATCAATTATGATACCTAGGAAAGATTTAAGGATCTATAATGTCAAAATTATTAGATCTTTAATTGATGTTGTTGATGGAGGATATTTAATGTCAAAATCATTTGGTGAAGCTCATGCTTTAATTAAAGAAATGGTCACTAATAATTTTTAATGACCCTTAGAAATGATAAATCCTAAAAGAGTGGCTACTATTCATGATAATAATGCTTTTACTATCTTATTATCTCAAGTTATTGCAATATCTAAGAAGTTAAACAATTACGCTATGAATTTCCCCAAATACCTCAGGCATGTGAGGAAAATTTATTAGGACAAATGAATGATTCTCAATCATTAGAAACTTTACATGCAGTTTCTAATAAACTCAATAGCCCATATTCTAACTTTTATAATCCATGTTGGAAAAACCACCCCAATTTTAGCTGAAATAATTTTAGTGGTTGAAATCAACAATCGAGGAAGAATTAAGCGAACCCTACAGGAAACTGGAACAATTAGAGTAGTTTTAACTATCAAAATTCTTATCCTCCTGGTTTTAATAACCAACAATTTAAGTAAACGAGTTATCTATAGAAGAAGTAGTTCCACAAATGGGTAATCAAATGCTAAGTCAAAGTGCTACAATAAGAAATATTGAGAATTAATTGGGACAAATTGCTAATGCACTTAACAATAAACCATAGGGAACACTTCCTAGTAATGTCAAAATAAATCCAAAATTCAAAGGAACAGAACAAGAACAATTTAAAGTTATTTAAGTTAGGAGTAGAAAGGAATTAATTGTTACAATTCTAAATGAGATTGAAGTTGAGAGACTGACTGAAGAAACAAAAAAACCTAAAGAAACTATTTCTAAGGACCAAGAAAAATCTCTCTCCAACTAAAAATGAGAAAGATCACGACCTCCTTTTCCTCAAAGACCGAGACAACAAAGTCTTGTTCAACAATTTTCAAAATTTTTTGAGATATTTAAGAAGTTTACAATCAATATTCCATTTGCAGAAGCTTGTGAAAAAATATCGAGTTATACAAAATTTATTAAATAAAAAGAGGAAGTTTAAAGCTTATGTGATGGTTTCACTTAGTGAAGAATACAGTGCAATAGTTTAAAATAAGCTACCTCAAAAGCTAAAGGACCCTGGTAGCTTCACTATACCCTATGCAATTGAAGAAAAATTTTACGGAAAAGCCTTATGTGATTTAGGAGCTAACATTAATCTTATGCCTTTATCCATTTTTTGAAGGTTAGAGTTAGAAGATATTTCTCCCATTACTATAACCCTTCAGTTAGTTGATTGATCTATCACTTATCCTAAAGGGGTAACAGAAGTTGTACTTGTTAAGGTGGATAAATTTATCTTCCTTGTGGATTTCAATGTACTTGACATGGAAGAAGATAAAGAAATTTCTATTACTTTAGGAAGACCTTTTCTAGCTACTAGACATGCTATAATTGATGTGCAGAAAGGAGAGTTGACCATGAGAGTTAATGTTCAGGAAGCAACATGTAATGTTCTAAATTTAATGAGGTACCCTATTAAAGAAAAATGTTATAGGATGGATATTATTGATTTTATGATTGTTAAACAGTATAAAGAAAAAAAGTGAAGTCATTTCTGAGGAAAAACATAAAGTGATATTAGATCAAGAAGAATTAGATAGTGAAATTGAAAGTGATTTTAAAGAAGGATCATCACAGATGAATGGTGAGGATATTAATTATACTCAGGAAAACTTTGAGATTTTAAATACTATTGAAAAATAGTAACTCTTTAATCCCTTCAATTGAGAAACCTCCTAAACTTGAGATGAAAGTACTTCCTACGTATTTAAAGTATGCATTTTTAAGAAATTCAATAACTTTACAGGTGATAATATCCTCAAAGTTAACTAAAGATTGGGAAGAAAAATTATTGGAGACATTAAGTATTCATTGAAAAGTTTTTGGTTGGACATTAACAGATATTGAAGGAATTAGTCCTTCAATCTGTATGCACAGAATTTTAATGGAAGATAATTTTAAACATAAGGCTGATCCTCAAAGAAGATTAAATCCAAAATGAAGGAAGTAGTAAAGAAAGAAATTTTAAAGTAGTTAGATGTTGAGATTATTTATCCTACATATGATAGTGCATGGGTTAGTCATATTCATTGTTCCTAAGAAAGGAGGAGTGATTGTACTCGTAAAGGAAAAGAATGAATTAATTTCAATAAAACAAGTCATTGTTGGTGAATCTGTATTGAATATAGAAAATTAAATACTGCAACAATGAAGGATCGCTTTCCTTTACCTTTTATGGACCAAATATATGAAAGATTAGCTGGACACCAATATTTTTGCTCTTTGGATGGATATTTTGGTTACAACCAAATACCTATTGCTCTAGAGGATCAAGAAAATACTACATTTACAAGTCTTTATAGGATTTTTACTTTAGAAGAATGCCTTTTAGTTTATGTAAGGTACCTGCAACTTTCCGAAGGCGTGTGAAGTCTATTTTTTGTGAACTAATTGAGAAAGGAATTGAAGTTTCTACGGATGATTTCTCAATTTTTAGAACCTCTTTTTATTCATCTTTAGATCATTTAACAAAGGTTTTAAAACATTGTGAAGAAATAAATTTAGTTCTCAATTAGGAAAAATGTCAATTTATGATCACAAGAGGGATTATATTGGGACAAACTTTATAAAAATGTCATCAAAGTTAATGAAGCAAAAAATTCAAATTATTGTTGAATTACAACATCCTACTTCAGTAACATCACTAAGAAGTTTTCTAAGACATGTTGGATTTTACAGAAGGTAAATTAAAGACTTTTCTAGAATTTCTAATCCTTTATGCCATCTTTTAGAAAAAGATGCCAATTTTGATTTTAATTATGATTTTCTTATTGCCCTCAATTCATTAAAGAAAAAATTAATTTCTGCACTTATCATTGTTTCACCTGATTGGGAAAAACCGTTTGAATTAATGTGTGATGCAAGTGATTATGCCATTAGAACTGTTTTAGGACAAAAATATGATAAATTTTTTAAAGTTATATATTATGTCAGCAAAAATCTTAATGAACCTCAAATTAATTACACAACAACTGAAAAAGAGTTATTAGCAATATTATATGCTTTTGATAAATTTAGACTATATTTACCTGGCGCTAAATGCATTGTGCATACTGATCATTCAGCCATTAAATATCTTATGTCGAAAAAGGATGTGAAACCATGATTAATCATATGGATCTTACTTTTGCGAGAATTTGATTTTCAGATAGTGGATAAGGAAAGGTGTTAATAATCAAATTGTTGATCATTTGTCAAGACTTTAACTTGACAATAAAAATAACAATGAGGATGACATAAATGAAAATTTTCGTAATGAACAACTTTATACTATTGCTGAGTGGCATTTACCGTGATATGCAGATATAATTAACTACTTAGTAATATTCTACCAAATTAACTAACAAGCCACCAAAAAAAGAAATTTATGTATGATGCAAGATTTTACTTTTGGGATGTCTCATATTTATATAAAATATGAAGAGGTATAGTCATTCAAAGATGTGTACCAAATAATGAAACCATTAAAATTATAAAAAAGGTCATAAATCTGAATTTGGAGCCGCTTTGGATTAGAAAAAAAAACGTTTAAATTTTGACACTCTGGATTTTATTGGCCTGCATTATTTATGGATGTTAATAATTATGCGAAAACTTGTGATCAATGTCAATGAGTAGGCAATATTTCTAAAAGAGTTGAAATACCTCTAAATTTTATTTTAGAAGTTGAAATTTTTTATGTGTAGGTTTAGATTTTATGGGACCATTTGTACCATCGTCAGAAAAGATTTATTATCATATTTGTTGTGGACTATGTGTCTAAATGGATTAAGGCAATAGCTTTGCCTCATTGTGTTGCTCTGAGTGTTGCAAAATTTTTAAACAAAAATATTTTTACAAGAGTTGGAATGCAAAGAGTGATCATTACTGATGGGGGAGTCACTTTAAGAATTTTAGAATTGACACATTACTTATAAAATAAGGAATTAAACATAGGATATCACAGCTTATCACCCTCAGAATAGTGAAGCAACAGAAGTATCAAATCTTGAAATTAAAAGAGTTTTGGAGAAAACCGTAAATCCTAATAGAACTGATTGGTGTGATATACTTGATCCTGCATTATGGGTTTATAAGATTTCTTATAAAACTCCTATAAAAATGTCTCCATATAGACTCATATTTAGAAAAGCTTACCATTTACCAATTGAGTTAGAGCATAAAGCTTACAGGGTGATAAAATAATTTAATTATAATTTAAAAGATGTTGGAGAAAATGATTATTTTAATTAAATGAGCTCGAGGAAAGTAGGAATGAATCTTATGAAAATGATAGAACTTATAAATAAAATATGGAAACTTGGCATTATTGAAAGATTTTAAGAAAGAATTTTGAGTATGGAAAAGAAATTTTATCATACAATACTCAATTGAATTTATTCCTTCAAAAACTTAAGTCAAGGTGGATGGGGCTATTTATTGTGATAAAATTTTATCATTACGGGGTTGTAGATATTAAAGATCCAAAAACTGAATGTATAACTAAAGTAAATGAACATATGTTGAAACCTTACATTAGAGAAAACAAGTCCTATTATAAGTAAACTTTGATGTCGGGTCAGTCCGAGTAAAATATTTGGATATGTCAGGCTGACGATGTTAAACCAAGTGCTTTGTGGGAGGCAACCCATAATCTATTTGTGTGATTTGATTCATGTTTTTTTTAGATGTAGTATTGAGAACATTCTTTTGTTATAGTAGAATTTTTAAACACTATTTAGGGTATTAAACATGATTGAAATTTAAAGAAATTCGACGATATGTGAATCAGTGTTCACTTGGGCATTGGCGCCTAGGCGCCAAAATTGGCGCTTAAGCGCTGGAGACCTGTGAAGCTGGTGCTTAGACTAGAATCCTGCGCCTAAGCGCTACAATTTATGGATGTGGGGAAAACTACCCTAAGCAGTTTTATCTATTTCTTTCATTTTAAACTGCCTTACCTTCAAACCTTCAAAAATCAGACCAGAGAGAAGAATAGTAGACGGAGTTTGAGACCTTGCTTCCATTCACTTGCTTCCATGGAGAGTAGAAATAATAGTATAGTTTGGAGAAAAGTTTGTTTATAATGATGCTCAANCACCAAGTGCCACAAAACTCCAAATTGAAGTGCCCTTAAGCTTCACCAGAGCTTAAGGAGAAGTTTCCCACTCAAGCCCCATCATTCGAAGCACTCTAACCTAGCCCTACACCAATCCCAAATCACCCTCTAATCTAATTCTTACATGGACTCAATCTCAGCTCAAATTGACACTTATAGTAGGTTCTCCAGCTCATAATGAAGCTTAGGAACAAATCCAATTGAGGCTACACCCCTTGAACCAAGGTATGGAACATTTTCCCCCAAATCTAGCTTGGTTTGGTCAATTGTGAAGCAAACATGTATTTCATACTTGATTAACTTTATAGATAGGTTCGTCTTGAGTAGATGAAGCATTAGAAACAAACCCATGTAATTGGGTTGAGAATTAAGGGAGAAATTAGGCTTAGAAAACATACAGTTTAAGGTTTAGGGCAATTGGGGATGATGACCAGAAGTCGTTCGATCGCCCGTGTATCAGACGGACAAATTAGATTGCGTCGGATGAGGAGGTGAAATGGTAAAGGCGAGACACGTGGCAGCTGAGTCAGATGGCAATTTCCAGTAGAATGACACCGCATGGAGCTTCGACACGTATGAGGATTGCATGGCGGCTGACTTGATTAAGTAAGAAATTAAAGAATTTATGATTTATTTAATTCACAGAACTTAGAAAATTCATATCTTTGTGTAGAAAAATCATAAAAATAAAAAAAAAATATCCTCTTGCTCAGTGAATAGAGGAGAACAATGAGAAATTAAAATTAAAATTATTTTACTTATATTTTATTTTTAATTAATTAAAAACTCAAAAATGTAATTAAATTATAAGAAATTAAATATTAATCACCATAGCTTGAGATTTTGGAGGTTTAAACTTCCTATCCTTAGGTGTGTTCTCTGATTTTTCCAAAGTTAGAGAATGCCTCAAAGCGTGGAAGCACTAATTTTTAAGAAAAGTAATCTTTGTTTAATTAAAAAATTAAAAAAATTAAAATAAAAAGAAAAAAAAATGTAAAACTTATTTTGTAAGGTTCACTATGATCAGAGAACTCTGAGAAAAATACAAATTAGATTTAAACACTCAAACATATTATTTTATGTAATTAAATTCCAAAAATGAAAGAAAAATATTAAAATTATAAAAATCACAACAATCATCCCACGCTGTAAAAAATGATCATATTAACCTCTATAACAATTTAAAATCATTTTAAATTAATTTACCCACTAACCTTGATTTTTTAAGCTAAATATGATTTTTGCATTAAAATAATTATATAAATTAAATTAAGGCTAAAAAAATTACAAAAAGCTGTTTCTGAGTTCCTTGTGATCAGAAGCATCTAGTAAAAATAAAATTGAATTTTAAGTAAAAAATTGATTTTTCATCATTTTCCATAATTTAAAATAATTAAGAAATGCTAAAAATCACAAAAATATGACAATGCACCAAATTTTCACAAATGATTTCATAATAATATAAAACCACATGAAATATTTTTACTATTTCTTTTAATAAAGTTATATATTTTAAAGGCTTAAAAAGAATTTTTCATAATTTTGCATTAAAATATTATAATAAATAAAATATAAAATTATAAAAAATATGAAATTTATTTCTCTGAGTTCCATAGACTTAGAGAGATTTAAGAAAAATATAAAATTTAATTTTCAACTTAAAAAATATTTTATATTCAATTAATACTCAAAATCATTACATAAATATAATAATTAAAATAAAACTTCAAATATCAGGAAAATTGGTCTTAGTGGTCCTCTCATCTCGGAGAAGCTCTAATAATTTTCCTAAAGATAGATAACTTGTTTTGGTTGGTTAAATGAATTAACTTTAAAAATCTCTATTTTTTAATAAAATAATTATTAAAAATTAAATAAAAATTAGAAAAGTATATTTTCTCATCTGATATTTATTTGACCCATGAATGGGGTATTATAAATATTTCAAAGTCATTGGAGTTTTATTTAATAAGTTATGAAGTGGAGGGCCTTAAGGACAAAATGGTAATTTTGATTTTTTATGCCTTAATTAAAATTTAGGATTTATTAACAGGTAAATGGGTAATTTTGATCATAATGAACTCTTTTGAATGATTGAAACACAAGAGATTAAATGGTAGAAACCAATACCACACTTTCTACAATAAGGATATAATTTTAATTTCCCTCAATTATTATAATTATGAGGTTAATTAAATTAAAAGATCCTAAGATGAGGGGTTTGATTTTGGAAAATGAAAACTTATTAATTTAAAACCCCTCGCTAATGTCTTAGCAATATTATAATTATTAAATAAGATTAAAATACCATATATTTTAATATCCCTGAAAGTTCTGAATTTATCCACTCGTAAGTTTTAAGGACTAGTAGTGAACTAGGCTTAATTTGGATTTTGCTTAATGAGGTTTAGGAAAAAAACATAAATAATTATGAGCACTTTGTAGACACTACAAGTCCAACTTTAATTGTAAGCATAAAAGTCTTAATAGCCTAATCTTGCCCTCAAAGGCACCCATTTATATAACATTTAAATGAAACATTAAATGACTAATTAAGTACCCCTCTATTGACNTAAACCTCAAATTGGCATCCAATTTTTGTTCAAAATCCTTTGTGAGCTCATTTGTGACCAAACACCACAATCAATTTGAGCTAAGTCCAAAGCTAGCTCAAGTTTGACCCAAATTAGCCCCATATGCCTAATTTGGGTCTAAATCCAAATATCATCAAAATCCACTAAATTCACTACCAAATTGATTTCAAAATGACTTTCATCCTTCATGAAAGTTGTTCATCATGATGTTTTACACCAAAAAAAGACTTCAAAACAACTTTCATCTTTCATGAAAATTGTTCATAATGATTTTATTCACCAACCATACTTCAAAACAATTTTCATCCTTTATGAAAGTTGTTCATCATGATGTTTTACACCAAACACAATAGTTAAAACAACTTTCATCCTTCATGAAAGTTGTTCATAATGATGTTCTTCACCAACCACAACAACTTCAAAATAACTTTCATCCTTCATGAAAGTTGTTCATAATGATGTTTTATACCAACCAAAACAATCGACTTAGCCCATGGCTAGCCCAAGTTTGACCCAAACTTAGCCCAACATGCTTAAAATGGGTCCTTCAAAACAACTTTCATCCTTCATGAAAGTTGTTCACAATGATGTTTTACACCAAATAAAACAATCAATTTGAGTTTAGCCCATGGCTAGCCCAAGTTTGACCCAAACTTAGCCCAACATGCTTAAAATGGGTCTAAAATCGCCCATGGCTAGCCCAAGTTTGACCCAAACTTAGCCCAACATGCTTAAAATAGGTCAAAAATTCTTCATGAAAATTGTTCATTATGATGTTTTGCACCAACCAAAACAATTAATTTGAGCTTAGCCTTTCATGAAAATTGTTCATTATGATGTTCTTCACCAACCACAATAATCAATTTGAGCTTAGCCCATGAAAGTTGTTCATAATGATGTTCTTCACCAACCCCAACAATCAATTTGAGCCCCTTCATGAAAGTTGTTCATAATGATGTGTTACACCAAATAAAACAATTAATTTGAGCTTATACCAAAATAGCTCAAGTTTGACCCAAACTTAGCCCAATATGCTTAAAATGGGTCAAAAATCAAAAATCCTAGCCCAAGTTTGACCCAAACTTAGCCCAACATGCTTAAAATGGGTCAAAAATAAAAAATCCATTGTTCATAATGATGTTCTTCACCAACCACAACAATCGATTTGAGCTTAGCCCATGGCTAGCCTTGTTCATTATGATGTTTTACACCAAACATAACAATCAATTTGGACTTAGCCCATGACTAGCCCTTTAATAATGATGTTCTTCACCAACCACAACAATCAATTTGAGCTTAACCCATGGCTAGCCCAAATTTGACCCAAACTTAGCCCAATATGCTTAAAATGGGTCAAAAATCAAAAATCCACCAAATTGTTTTAATGATGTTTTACACCAAATAAAATAATTAATTTGAGCTTAGCCCAAAGCTAGCCCAATTTGTTATGATGTTCTTCACCAACCACAACAATCAATTTGAGCTTAGCCCATGGCTAGCTCAAGTTTACCCAAACTTAGCCCAACATGCTTAAAATGGGTCAAAAATAAAAAATCCACCAAATTGATTAAACAATTGACCTCAAAATGACTTTCACTGTTCATGAAAGTTGTTCCTCATGGTCTCTTACACCAAATGACATATTTAATTGGGCCAATTGACATGTCTAACCTAGACCAAACACACTCTTTTGTCATATGCACCTTCTTGGACTTATGGCCAAATCCAAACCAATTGAGCTTGGTATGGTTAAATGAGCCTTACCTTAACTCATCCTAGGCTCTAGAGTTGAGTTTAAAACCAGCCACCAAGCCACAGTTTAGCTTGATATTTATCTAATGGGTAAATTTTTTTTTTTAATTTTTAAAGGGATAAAGAGAAGGTTAAATCAAAGTACTTGTTATACCACATGTCAATACTCTATGGTGCAATTTTTACTGCTCATTATAAGCTTTAACCATGACCCAACCCTTGATTAACCACTTTAACCCAAGCTAAAGCCCAAAACCGTGAGCCCCCACATGGCCAATACCCAAATTCATGC
>JXCR01135759.1:51547-88439 GCA_002079205.1 Phalaenopsis hybrid cultivar | reverse complement strand
ATATATATATATATATATATATACACACACACACACACACACATGAAGATGGTGTCGGCTGGACCTAGCTTTGCTCTGTTAGGGTTTTGGCAGTAATGGTTCTTCTTGGAGGAGCTGTGGAGCTTGATGGAGGAGCTAGTTTCTTCTTTAAAGAGTTTTGTTGGTCTAGAAGGCTGTTTGGGTTTTGCCTGGGAAGCCTTCTTTTGAACTTTTGTTACTGTTCTATTGTTTGTTGGAGCAGCTTACTGTTTTGCTCCACTAGCTTTGTGGACTTTATTTTGACACTGAGCTGGCTTTGGCCTTCTTGATTGTTTGATGGTTTTCGGCTTCAAGCTGTTTTTTAAATTTAGGGTTTCTTCTGCTTTTCTTTCCCCTTTACTGAGTTTTGGCTCTCTTGTTGGTTGATTTTTTCCAGCTCCTGATTTTTCTATTGTTTTGTTAAGTGCTTTCAATGGCCTATCCCATTGATGTTGAAACCAATGCCCAATGGACTAAGGATACTTTTGCTAAATTTGTTGGAAGTGGTTTTGAAGTGCCTAAATCCTTTGATCATTTAGTATTTCCACAAAATCTTCATGATGCTGTTCCAGGGAGGGGAGTTTGCCCTTTTATCAGTCCCTTAGGGATGAAGGAAGGGGAACCTGCCATTATTTTCTCTTCACAAGAAATTCTTGATCTCAATGAAACTATTAAGTTTTCTTTAATAGGAAAATTTCAATATGGCCATCCAAAGATGGACCTGATAAGGAAGTATTTTGAGGATTTGAAACTTACAGGATCCTGGAGGCTAAGGTTATTAGATAGCAGACACATGTTAATCTCTTTATTCAATGAAGAAGACTATACAAGAGTATTTGCTAAATAGACCTTGATTATTAATAGAGTTCTAATGAAATTGATGAAGTGGACACCTGGGTTTGATCCTACTAAGGGACCTCCAATTGTTCCAATGTAGTTAAAATTCCCTAACCTTCTCATTCAATATTACCATCAAAATGTGCTCTTTAGTATCAGTAGAGTACTTGTTTGTCCTCTGAAAATTGATGCTCCTACTTATAATATGGCAAGACCAGCTAGTGCTAGAGTCCTAATGGAAAGGGACATTACATTACCAGATATTGAAAGGGTATGGATTGGAACTGAAGAAGAAGGCTTCTGATAGAAGATTGTGATGGAGCAAAAACCTGTATATTATCAGCATTGTAAAATGTTTGGCCATAATTTGGAGAAGTGTTATAGACTTCATCCTCCATCTAAAAAGAAAGTTTCAGTGGATAAAGTTAATGCTTCTAGGCCTGCAGAGACAGCAGAACAGGAAGGGGCAAGAAGAGCTGGTGTTGTTGCTATAGAGGCTGAAACTATTGCTATTGGGATTGAGCCTAATGGTAAAGTTGGGGCTCAAGAGGAAAATATTTCCATTGACACTAAGTTGATGGGAACTGCAACACTAGATGCTAGCTTATTAAGTATTAATCCAATTAGGATTGATGATCCTACAATCAACATTCTGACAGATGTTTTAACTGAAGACTGGCAAGTTCAGAGAAGTAATAAGAAAAAGAAAGGCAACTCAGATATTAAACAGCCTTCGGATTTACCCTCCACTGCAATTTTGGATCACCATTCTAGGACTAGGGGGAAGGGGAGGACCTTTTCTCAATTATAAAGTTCTTATGTTGGAATATTAGGGGTATTGCTCACCCCTCTTCTCTAAAGAGATTAATACATCTTGTGAGAGTTCATAGAGTTTGGTGCTTTGCCATTCCGGAACCATTGGTTACTAAACATTCCCACAAAATTCTAAAAAACATTTCCTAAATTTACTCATTTCACTAATTCTAATAATAAGATTTGGCTCTTTGCTAGAGCTGAACTCCAGTGGTATGTTCTGCATATTCATTCCCAATTTATTCATATTCAATTCTCTATTCGAGCTCAAGTTGGCTATGCCACTTTTATCTATGCCAGAAGCCTTGCTAATAATCAGGCTACTTTATGGTCTGATTTAACTCAAATTGGGCAATCTGTTAACTCCTTTTGGATTCTGGGGGGGACTTGAAATGTATTTCTTCTCCTAGTGAAAGAAGAGGTGTTATCTGCTATGAATAGATTCAATGACTTTTTATCTGAGGCTACATTATTTGATTTGGGTTATCAAGGTCCTGATTTCACTAGGAAGAGGGGTTCCATGTAGGAAAGGTTGGATAGAATGCTAGGTAATTCTAAATGGGTTCAGACCTTCCCTTTTACAATTATTTCTCATCTTACCACGGCTGGTTCTGAACACAGGCCTCTTATCTGCTCCATTCAAAATGTTGAAAGCCCTAATAGAGCTCCATTCAGATTTCAAAATATGTGGACTCTACATCCTCAATTTGTTGAGGAAGTTGCTAAGGTTTGGAGGTCTGATGGGGAGGTTAATCCCTGGAATAATCTATGGAAACTCCAAAAGAAGGTGGAAGCACATCTACAACAATGGAATTAGAATACTATTGGAAATATACATGAGAACCTGATTAATGCTCAAAATAAAGTTCTAAATATGGAAAAGAGTTTTCAAAGGGGTTAAATTCTGAAGTTGACCATCATAAAGTTAATGAAGAACTTCTGATGCAGATTAACTATTTTGAAAGCTTTTTGAAGCAGAAGGCTGCTGTTACCAAATTCATTGAGGGAGATAGAAACTCTAGCTATTACCATGCTTGTATTAACTTCAGAAGGAAAAACAATATGATTCTTTCTATCACTGATTCTACTGGTCACGTCTTGTCTGATGCTGGTGCTATTGCCCAGGATGCTGTCAATTACTTCCAAACTCTTTTTAATGATCAGTCATCTTCTAGAACCTAGATCAATACTGAGCTCTTCTCTGATTGTCAAGAGTATGTCCACAGTTTGGAACTAAAAAACATTCCCTTGGAAGGAGAAATTAAAGCTGCTCTGGACTCTATTGATGACCAAAAGGTCGCTGGACCTGATGGCTTCACTACTAAGTTTTATAAGGCTACTTGGCATATCATCTGTGGGGAGTTTATTGTTGCAGTGCAAAACTTCTTTAAAGGAATTGATCCCCCTAGGTACTTCATTGGTTCTACTATAACTTTGATACCCAAATATTCCAGCAGGATAGGTTGGGGTGATTTCAGACCTATTAGCCTAACCAATGTTATTTCTAAAGTAATCAGCAAGATAATTGTCCAGGCTTCAACCTCATCTTCAGCAGCTTATCAGTAATAATCAGGTGGCTTTTGTGAAAGAAAGGCAAATTACTGACAACATTTTACTGGATCAAGAGCTGTTGTTGGATCTTGATAGAAAATGTAGAGGCAGCAATCTCATTCTTAAATTGGATATCCAAAAGGCATATGATACAATTTACTAGGATTTTATCTTGGATACTTTGACAGCTAGGGGTTTCTCAGGGGCTTTTATCAATCTGATCAGAAGATGGCTTAATTACAGTAACCATTCTGTCTTAATTAATGGCAAGAGCCATGGTTTCTTCACTGCTTCTAGGGGAATCAAACAAGGAGACCCTTTGTCCCCCACAATCTTTATTCTTGCAATGGATTATCTTTCAAGGCACCTAAATCAAATATTTATCTCTTCTCCTTATTTGGCCTATCAATACATATCAAATATTGGTGTGAGTCACCTATCCTATGTAGATGATATTATTATTCTCTCAAAGGCTACAAATACTGTTGTGAAGTCCCTTTATCAAGGACTCAAACACTTTCAAAAAACATCTGGTATTAATCTTAACAAACAAAAATGTCAAATTTTTACTAGCTCACACATTCTTCCACAGATTAAGCAATGGATTGGCCAGCACATTGGTTTTATCCCAGCTTCTTTACCAATCAATTATCTTGGAGTCCAATTAATTAAAGGGAGAGCCAAGAAAACTCAATTTAATGGAGTTTTGATCATATTCAAAAACAGCTTCAATGTTGGACCAATTCCTTCCTCTCAAATGGAGGTAGGATCACTCTCCTTAAGAGCATCTTAAATGCCATCCCTTCCTATGCTCTTCAAATGTTCATAATGAACAAAGGGACTCAAATTCTTCTGGGCAGAATTTTTAATAAATTCCTGTGGGCTGGACAGACGAAACAGTTTCATTGGTTAGCTTGGCAAAAACTTTGAAAGCCTCTACATGCAAGTGGTTTGGGCTTTAAAGATTTTTAGTAACTAAGTTTTATAAATCATTACAAACTGTGGATTAAGTTTAGAGCCCAAGACAGTCTATGGGCACTGTTTATGAAAGGGAAGTACTGCAGGGCATTACATCCTAACATGGCTAAGAAGAAATTGGGTGATTCTAGGCTTTGGAATAAATTGATGGAGGTCAGAACTCAAGCTGAAGATTTATTTATTTGGGAGCTTGGAAAAGGGCAAATCAATTGTTGGTTAGATAAATGGACTTGGAATGGGGAGAAGTTGTCTTGCTCCAACTCCAATCCCAATTATCTAACAAAGGTGAAGGAATTTTGGACTGAAAATGAATGGAATTGCAACCTGCTGTCTACCATCTTAAATGAAGAGCAGATGTATTTGGTAAAGAATACAGCTATCAATCCTACACAAAAAGGTAAAATCATTACTAGACAAGCTCCCCACAAAAGCTTTCAGCATACAATTTTCAATAATTCTATCAGTGGCAGCCTGTCTTGTGGGGGAAAACTATTTGGGGAAAGTGGTTAACACCTTCGATGTCTTTTTTTTGTTGGAGGTTTTGGCAATCTTTACTACCTAGTGATGATTTTCTGAAGATGAAAGGGCTCAGGGGGCCTTCATGTTGCTGCTTGTGTAATGATGAAGAAGAAAGTTTAGACCATTTGTTTTTCTCTTGTAATTTCTCCCAAAGAATTTGGACTGAGCTGTTGATTCAGCTCAACATTGATACTCTAAAAGTCAGCTGCGACAAATTTCTATGGTTTTGGAAGGACTGGCTGGAAGCTAATTTGACAATCATTCCCTATATTGTTGCTGGTTCATCTGGATGTGTAGAAACCAAGCAAAGTTTGACAACATCAAAGCTATGGAAAAGTCTGTAATTTTTAATTGTACTTGCTATTTGCAAAAAATTATTAAATACCAGAAATTTCCCATTGTTTTCAACAATTGGGTGCCTGATGAGACAGTCAGGAAGATTTGTAAGCCAACTTTGGTCCTTTGGACCCCTCCTCCTCTTGGGTGGCTGAAGGTCAATACTGATGGTAGTTTCTTTAGGGATTCTTCTGGTGTTGGAGGTATTGTTAGAAACTCTCAAGGATTGTGTTTTCTTTACTTCTCCTCTCCATCTTGGGCTTATGATGCACTATAAACTGAGATGATATCCATTTAATGGGCTATTTACCTTGCCCATCAATGCAACATCACAAATTTGATTGTAGAATCTGATTCCAGCAGCTGTATCAGAATACTTAAACAAGAAGAAGTTCCCCCTGAAATATTATTAGATGGATTAATGAAATTAAGTGTCTTTTGAACAAATTTAAAGTTAAAGTCCAACACATGCTTAGAGAAGGCAACAATCCAGCACATTGTTTGGCGGTAATGGGGAGGAACACAGAATTGATTTCAGTGGGGACTGTACCTCCAGCTCAACTAGCTCTCCTTCTACATGGGGACAATTTTTCCATTCCTTATCTTCATTGTAGGGNATATATATATATATATATATATATATATATATATATAGCTTCACTGCAGATTCTTATAAGAAATCCTGGCAAATCATCAAATTGGATGTTATTGCTACTATTAACAGTTTTTTCCAAGGAAATAACCTCCCCAACTATTTTAGTGCTTTTAATTTTATTCTGGTGCCTAAATCTGATATACAAAACAATTAGGACCATTAAAGGCCTATTTGTCTTACCTCTGTGATCAGTAAAATCATTTGCAAAATTATTGTGACTAGACTCCAGCCTAATCTTGATAAGCTGTTAGTCCTAGCCAAACTGCATTTGTTAAGGGTAGATCCATCACTGATAATCTATTGCTTGCACAAGAGTTGCTATTAGACCTGGATAAGACTTGTAGGGGAGGAAATCTGATCTATAAATGTCATGTTAAAAAGTCCTATGACACTATAAATTGGGAGTTCATCTTGGAAATTCTACCTGTCAGAGGGTTTCAACCTGATTTTTGTACCCTCATTCACAGATGGCTGAATAACAATGAGCATTTTATTGTAATTAGTGGTCAAGCCAAAGGATCTTTTACTGCTACTAGAGGGCTGAAGCAAGGAGATTCACTATCACTTACTATCTTTATACTTGTAATTGATTACTTGTCCAGAATTTTTGATAAGTCTCTTTTATCTAGAGTTACTCTCGGTACCATAACAAATCAAACATGGCCATTTCTCATCTGTTATATGCTGATGATATCATGGTGTTTTCTAGTGCTCATATGAATGCTATTAAAAAATTTTACCATTTCCTAAAGGTCTTTCAATCTCACTCTTGCCAACTTATATTTAGTAAAAGATCTTCCCCCAACAGTAAACATTGGATTTTGATGGCGGGTAGATTTAGTATGTAAATTTTGCAAATATTTTCAATATTACAAAATTATACACAGTAGATATATAATAAATACGTAATAAAATCCCCAAAAAAATACCTTTTATGAAAATAGTTTATCTTTTAAAGCCCTTTCTAAACTGCTAAATCACTGTTAAATCAATGCAAGTATATGTATCTATCGACACTATTTTTGGTTGGAGGAGTTGCCCTTTGGAAGTTATTNCTTGAGGATGAGGCTCGATCAAATAAATTAAGAAATATATGACATCCGTTTGGTCTGCAAAACTATTTTATTTTCCCATAATTTCTTCTATTTAATATGAAGAATTAAATAGGGTTTGGACAAGCTTCCTATAAGGGCAAACCCCTAAAGTTAATTACATCTTAGATAACTGAAGTCACCTAAGAAAACTCGATAGAAATCAGTGAATATTATCATCAAAGAGTTCAAAATGATTAGGACTTTTTAACAAGATCGACAAAGAGGTGTGAAATGAGAATGACTCAAATTTTGAACATTTATTGTGGAATCCAAAGGAGGAAGAGCTGGGGGATGTCACGGATTCGAAGGAGAACCTCAGTGATTTCCCAATTTATCCTATGGTTTGGCTTCATTTTAAAGGAGAAATATTTAATGTTTCATCCTGACAATTTTATTTATTTAGCCCTTACATTCATACGAAACAATCACACAAATAGCTTGGAAGATGTGAGGGTTTAGGTCGTGACGAACGACAACCTCGGAATCCTAAGACGAGTTAGGGCTTATATTGTACAACATGGCTGTGTAAAGGCCTAAAGATGAGTTAAGAATTTATGTTGCATAAGCAAACTACCTCGAAATCTTATGGGTTTGTTTTTTTAATTTTAGGAAAGGAAATTGGTTTAGCTGATGTAGACAGGTTTTGCTGTTGAAGGTGGTCGTGCTGCCCACCATACTAGCTCCAAGCTCTTTGCTGTAACGAGTTTGCGTTTTCTAGTGTGTCAAGTTATAATGTCAAATCAGGTGGCCCTATGATTGTAGTTCCTTAAATTTTATGGGGGATGTTAAAGTTGATTAGAGCAACATTGGATAGGATCCTATGGTTCCCTTGTTTCGGCACCATTTTCTGATTAGAGCGACATCGGTTAGGATCCTATGGTTCCCTCGTTCCGGCACCACTATTTTCTATCGCGGTTAGGATCCTACGGTTCCCTTATTCTAGCACCACTATTTTCTATTGGATTCACTTAGTCCAAATGAACTTACGAACTCAACTTAATGAGTTCCATAATTTCATTTAGACCGTGGGAAGCCTCATTAGCAACCGTAATCCCTCATTCCGGTTGGTTAGGATCCTACGGTTCCCTCATTCCGGCATCACTATTTTCTATTTGATTCACTTAGTCAGGTTAGGATCCTACGGTTCCCTCGTTCCGGCATCACTATTTTCTATTGGATTCGCTTAGTCCGACGGTTCCCTTGTTCCGGCATCACTATTTTTTATTGGATTCACTTAGTCCAAATGAACTTATGAAACCGTCGTCCCGGCACCACTATTTTCTATTGGAATCACTTAGTCCAAATGAATTTACTAAACTCTCGTCCCGGCATCACTATTTTCTATTGGAATCACTTAGTCCAAATGAATTTACTAAACTCATATTAATGAGTTCCATAATTTCATTTAAACCGTGGGAAGCCTCGTTAGCAACCGTAGGTTACCTTCATGAATTCCATAATTTCATTTAGACCGTGGGTCCAAATGAATTTACTAAACTCAACTTAATGAGTTTCATAATTTCATTTAGACCGTGAGTTAGTCCAAATGAACTTACTAAACTCAACTTAATGAGTTCTATAATTTCATTTATACCGTGGAAAAACCCAAATGAACTTACTAAACTCAACTTAATGAGTTTCATAATTTCATTTAGACCGTGGGAAAGTCCAAATGAATTTACTAAACTCAACTTAATGAGTTCCATAATTTCATTTAGACCGTGGGAATAAATGAATTTACTAAACTCAACTTAATGAGTTCCATAATTTCATTTAGACCGTGGGAAGCCTCCGGTCAAGATCCCTCGGTTCCGTCGTCCCGGTATCACTATTTTCTATTGGAATCACTTAGTCCAAACATTTACTAAACTCAACTTAATGAGTTCCATAATTTCATTTAGGCCGTGGGAAGCCTCATTAGACTTACTAAACTCAACTTAATGAGTTCCATAATTTCATTTAGACCGTGGGAAGCCTCGTTAGTACTAAACTCAACTTAATGAGTTCCATAATTTCATTTAGACTGTGGGAAGCCTCGTTAGCAATCACTAAACTCAACTTAATGAGTTCCATAATTTCATTTAAACCGTGGGAAGCCTCGTTAGCAACTGCTACGATTCCCTCGTTCCGGCACCACAATTTTCTGATTAGAGCGACATCGGTTAGGATCCTATGGTTCCCTCGTTCCGGCACCACTATTTTCTATCGCGGTTAGGATCCTACGGTTCCCTTATTCTAGCACCACTATTTTCTATTGGATTCACTTAGTCCAAATGAACTTACGAACTCAACTTAATGAGTTCCATAATTTCATTTAGACCGTGGGAAGCCTCATTAGCAACCGTAATCCCTCATTCCGGTTGGTTAGGATCCTACGGTTCCCTCATTCCGGCATCACTATTTTCTATTTGATTCACTTAGTCAGGTTAGGATCCTACGGTTCCCTCGTTCCGGCATCACTATTTTCTATTGGATTCGCTTAGTCCGACGGTTCCCTTGTTCCGGCATCACTATTTTTTATTGGATTCACTTAGTCCAAATGAACTTATGAAACCGTCGTCCCGGCACCACTATTTTCTATTGGAATCACTTAGTCCAAATGAATTTACTAAACTCTCGTCCCGGCATCACTATTTTCTATTGGAATCACTTAGTCCAAATGAATTTACTAAACTCATATTAATGAGTTCCATAATTTCATTTAAACCGTGGGAAGCCTCGTTAGCAACCGTAGGTTACCTTCATGAATTCCATAATTTCATTTAGACCGTGGGTCCAAATGAATTTACTAAACTCAACTTAATGAGTTTCATAATTTCATTTAGACCGTGAGACCTCGTTACTAAACTCAACTTAATGAGTTCCATAATTTCATTTAGACCGTGGGAAACTTCATTAGCAATGTAAGGTTACCTCCTGAATTCCATAATTTCATTTAGACCGTGGAAAACCCAAATGAACTTACTAAACTCAACTTAATGAGTTTCATAATTTCATTTAGACCGTGGGAAAGTCCAAATGAATTTACTAAACTCAACTTAATGAGTTCCATAATTTCATTTAGACCGTGGGAATAAATGAATTTACTAAACTCAACTTAATGAGTTCCATAATTTCATTTAGACCGTGGGAAGCCTCCGGTCAAGATCCCTCGGTTCCGTCGTCCCGGTATCACTATTTTCTATTGGAATCACTTAGTCCAAACATTTACTAAACTCAACTTAATGAGTTCCATAATTTCATTTAGGCCGTGGGAAGCCTCATTAGACTTACTAAACTCAACTTAATGAGTTCCATAATTTCATTTAGACCGTGGGAAGCCTCGTTAGACTTACTAAACTCAACTTAATGAGTTCCATAATTTCATTTAGACCGTGGGAAGCCTCGTTAGTACTAAACTCAACTTAATGAGTTCCATAATTTCATTTAGACTGTGGGAAGCCTCGTTAGCAATCACTAAACTCAACTTAATGAGTTCCATAATTTCATTTAAACCGTGGGAAGCCTCGTTAGCAACTGCTACGATTCCCTCGTTCCGGCACCACAATTTTCTGATTAGAGCGACATCGGTTAGGATCCTATGGTTCCCTCGTTCCGGCACCACTATTTTCTATCGCGGTTAGGATCCTACGGTTCCCTTATTCTAGCACCACTATTTTCTATTGGATTCACTTAGTCCAAATGAACTTACGAACTCAACTTAATGAGTTCCATAATTTCATTTAGACCGTGGGAAGCCTCATTAGCAACCGTAATCCCTCATTCCGGTTGGTTAGGATCCTACGGTTCCCTCATTCCGGCATCACTATTTTCTATTTGATTCACTTAGTCAGGTTAGGATCCTACGGTTCCCTCGTTCCGGCATCACTATTTTCTATTGGATTCGCTTAGTCCGACGGTTCCCTTGTTCCGGCATCACTATTTTTTATTGGATTCACTTAGTCCAAATGAACTTATGAAACCGTCGTCCCGGCACCACTATTTTCTATTGGAATCACTTAGTCCAAATGAATTTACTAAACTCTCGTCCCGGCATCACTATTTTCTATTGGAATCACTTAGTCCAAATGAATTTACTAAACTCATATTAATGAGTTCCATAATTTCATTTAAACCGTGGGAAGCCTCGTTAGCAACCGTAGGTTACCTTCATGAATTCCATAATTTCATTTAGACCGTGGGTCCAAATGAATTTACTAAACTCAACTTAATGAGTTTCATAATTTCATTTAGACCGTGAGTTAGTCCAAATGAACTTACTAAACTCAACTTAATGAGTTCTATAATTTCATTTATACCGTGGAAAAACCCAAATGAACTTACTAAACTCAACTTAATGAGTTTCATAATTTCATTTAGACCGTGGGAAAGTCCAAATGAATTTACTAAACTCAACTTAATGAGTTCCATAATTTCATTTAGACCGTGGGAATAAATGAATTTACTAAACTCAACTTAATGAGTTCCATAATTTCATTTAGACCGTGGGAAGCCTCCGGTCAAGATCCCTCGGTTCCGTCGTCCCGGTATCACTATTTTCTATTGGAATCACTTAGTCCAAACAAACTCAACTTAATGAGTTCCATAATTTCATTTAGACCGTGGGAAGCCTCGTTAACAACCGTTGGTTACCTCCTCCAAGGGATTCCCGATCATCCGATTGAGATGTCTTAATTTAGTTGCAATTGTTATTTTTTTTGTGTTGTTTGTGATTAAATTTTGAGTTATCTTATATTTTGAATGTTGTGGTAGTGAATTTTATCTTGGCTGATTTTAGTTTTAGTTTTGGTTTTGTGGCTATCCTAGCAGTTTTGGTTTTCATGCAGGGTGACATCGTTGTTTAGCATGCAAGTTTATAAGCATGAAAGTACAGTGTGGAAAGTATAGAAATAGGACGGTACTGTAAACTGTAAAAGCGTACCTGACGAGTCTTTTCGTTTCACCACCTGAAACTCAAAAATGCATGTAAGGGCATTTTATATGAAGTGAGAACAATAAGGTTTTCGTGATCTACCAAATCCTAAATCATATCTTGGTGGGTCCCTATTAGTTTGATTAAGGATGATTTTTGTTAAGCAAAACATATTAAGTTTAGTAGACCTCCGAGGTATCCAACAGGTTAGGAGAAAAAGGCACATCCATGCTTGCCCCTCACCGCCTGGTGAAAAGTCTCGAGCTTATTTAAACTTATTACGTTACTTAATAATTGATCCTATAAATATCTCCAATGCTCAATGAACATTGATGTTTCAATTATCCCTAAGAGTAGGGTAATTATCATTTATCATTCAATTTGAGAATTATGCAGGTGAAGACCCTTAAAGGGCAAGTTAGTGTTATTAAGACACTTAACTTATTTTGGTTTTAAGTTGGGCTTGTAGTGTTTCAAATATGTTCAATTTTTATTTACTTTTCTAATCCTCATTTAATCAAATTTGATTTAGCTTAGGTCACTACTAAGCCCTTAAGATCCTGGTGGATGTTTTAGTCATTTTGAAAGAGACTAAATTTTAAGTGATAATAATTCATCATCAAAACATTTGAATGTCACTTGAGCACAAGATAAAGGTATTAAATTAGTGAGTTATTAACACCCAAAACTATACCCCTAAGTCTACAATCATTTAATTTGGTACTCCAAAATTTTAATCATCTAGGAAATTTCATATTTATCCTTTAATTGGAAGAAGTGAAATTGATTTCTACCAATTAATCCCTTATGTTTCAATCATCCAAATATTTTAATTAAGATTAAAGGTTGTCCATTTCCCTTTCTTGAATTAAGCTTAAATGTTAATTAAGGCTAAATTTCTAAAAATACACTTTTGCCCCTAAAGCTCTAATACTTCATAATTCATAAAATTTAATTCAAATGACTTTGGAATTTGCATCCCAGCTCATTCATGGATCAATTAACACATCAGAAGAGAAAATGTGATTTTTTTAATTTTCATATAATTTATATATTTTTTTTATTTGCAAGAATAAAAGTTTTCAAAGAAAATTTCATGACTTAACCACGCCAAAGCCTAATTACTTGAAATTTTTACTGGAGGTAGACTTAAGCAAGAGAAACACTTAGACAAAATTTCATGATTTTTTGAATTTAATTTTAATTGTTAGAATTATTTCAAGTTCTGGAGTACTTATTAATTATAAAATATTTTAAAAGTGTAAATTTAAGTTTTTTATTTTTATTAAATATCTCTGATGTCAGGGAACCTAGAAAAATAAATTTCACATTTTTCTAATTTTTCTTTGAATTGTTAGAATTATTTTAGTGAAAATCCATTTTTAGCCATTAAAAATTATTTTAAGCTTCAAAATTCAAAATCTTCACTTAGAAAATTAGGAAAAATATATCAATTGTTTTTAAGTGCTTAGGAAATAATTTAGAACATTTTCATGATTTTTATTATTTTTGTGATTTTTATCTTTTTTAATTATTTAAATATTAAAGAAAGGCATAAAAATTCAATTTTTAATTTAATTTCAAATTTATTTTTAGAAAATTTATCTGATCACATAGAACTCCTAAACTAATTTTTATATTTTTTAAGTTATATTTTAATTGTTAAAAATTATTTTAGTGTTAAAAATAACATTTAACTTAGAAAATCAATTTGAGTTATCAAATGAGCTCCAAATATTTTGAAATTTTTATGGGGAGTCCTCTGAACTTTGAATATTAGTGGAGATTAAAAATTAAGTCATTTAGTTGTCTGTGTTTCCCAAAATTAATTTTCTTTATATTTTAGGGTTTTTGAGTGTGTTCTTAATGACTTAACTCATGAAATATTTTCCAAAGGGTTCTCTGGCCACAGTAAACCTTCCAAAATTTTCTTGGAATTTTTTAAGCAACATGCTAATTATTATGATTAATTTCTCTAAATAATAGACCTAAACCTTCCTATAATAAGCAAAATATGGATCTCTGTCTAGAGATCTCCTCTGACTTTGGCAAAATCAGAGAATGTTCCCTAAGACAGAGGTAACAACATGTCAAAATTTCAAGCCATTGTGAAATGTCTACATGCATCGAGAATTAAAAGACTTAAAATAGTATTTAATTAATCAAAAATAAAATATGCATCACATAAACTTCAAATTATCTTCACATTGTTCTCCTTTGTTCACTGAGCAAGTGAGTATTTTTATTTTATTTTTGTGATTTTTCTACACCAAGATATAAATTTTTGAAGTTTGAGATCACTTTTTCATTTATTTAATTCATTATTTATCTATTTAAACGCACGACGCCACCTCATCCTAGGTAGCTCCAAACGGCGACGCAGCGCACTCCCATTTGTTTTGCTTTCCACCTTGGCATGCCACGCGGCCCGCAGTTCACACACCGAGAGTTCATCCAGCTAGACCTCGTTAATTCGTTAACGACATAAACGCATGATCAGACAGCTCACTGTCATCATCCCTAAAAAGGCTAACCCGAGAACCGTCCTCACTAAAACCTTGAGATCTCCCTGTAGACTCAATCATATCTTGTGGGGTTTGATCCTAAGGACTCGTTTAAGTGTGACGAACACATCCATATGGTAAACATGCCATTAAATTAATTCTAATTAAATGGAGAATCAGAATAGGCTCGGGAAGAGGGGAAGTACAATACATTTGCTCTGAGAAGGGAAGCTTCAATCAGAGGTGCTTGGCACGTTTGTGGAGGTCCAAGGAGGCTAGGGATTGAGCCTTTGGTGGTGGTGAAAGGTTTAGACCCAAATTCGATCAAGTTCAGATTTGGGTGTTGGTCTTCAGCTATCTTAGAGGCTCTATATGAGGGGGATTTGATAGGGCTTTGTCTTAGTTGAGTGTGGAGATGGTGTGGGTGAGTTTAATTTGGATTTGGTGCACTGTGGAGGTGTGGTGGAGAATGTCCTATCTCTGGCAAGGATTTGTGCTTAAAATTGAACTCTGGCAAGGGGAATTAAGGCAATGGAGCGGTTGGGTTGCACTATGGATGTCTCAAGGAAGCTCAGGGAGTGATTTTAGAGGGTATCCTTAAGAAATTTTTAGCACCCCTTCAATGGCCATGGAGGTGGAGGTTTTATAAAAATGGCTTAGGGTGGTTATGTGGGTCAATTGAGGGGTGTAAAATGATGCTTATGTGGAGAGCAAAGAAGCTCTAAATTTAAAATGGGATGATGTTGCCTCAAGGTTTTAGTTGGGTTTAAAGTTTTGGGGGTGACTCATGGTTTTGGTGTTTTCCGGCCACTAGGCCGGTTGGCAAGGCAGGGGAGGTGGCCAAGAAGTCAGATGAGCCAGGAGGAGGCTTAATTATAATTTGATGGGGGATATTTTGCAAGTTAGGTCAAAAAATGGGTTAAAATCCCTTAATTTGGGGAACTATTGGTCCATAGCATGCTTTGGTGGGTTTTGCATGGTTTAACCTGGTCCTTAGGAGGAGTTTGGTGGCTGTGGAGTCATAAAGTTGGTGGCTAGGCCAATTTTGGTGCATGGGTCCAAGTGTGTCAATTTGGCTTAAACTGGGTTTTGGTTAGGCTAGCCATGAATTTGAGCCCAAATGATTGATCAAAGTTGTGTATATGATTGTAATAAAGAGTTTTGGTGAAGGATTGAAATGATTTTGAGTCCAATTGGGGGTTCAATTTGAAGGATTTTGGAAATTTGGTCACTTTGGGCATGTTGGGCTAGACTTGAGTCTAGATTGGCCTAAACTTAGGCTAAGTCCAAATTGATTATTGGAAATGGTCAATAGGAATATAATGAAGAGTTTTCAACATAAATTGGGTATGAATTTTGGGGCTAAGGTAATCAATTTGGTGGAATTTGGAGACAGCCAATTTGAGGCAAAATTGGGGATTTTTGGATTTGGCCTGAAATTAAATGAAATTGAGGCCTCACCAAGGACAATTGAAGGTCAAGTTTGATGTTTAGAAATGTTATGAAGAGTTTAGGATTCAAATTGAGGCCAATTGAGTAGGCTATAGGGTTCAATTTGGTGGAACCAAGTCATAGGGCCCAAGTTGGGGTTTTGAATTAGATGAAAATTAGGCTCAAATTATGGGACAATTGAACTTGGATTTGGTTTAAATTGATCATATGGAAGGTGAATTAGAGTTTAGGATTGAAATTAGGGGAAATTGATGGGCATTTGAGGTAAATTGTGGGAAATTAGGCCATTAAAGGCAATTTTGGGGGTTTTGGTCAAAATGATCAAATTGGTCAAACTGGGTTCAATTGAGAGGTCCAAATGAGTATTAGGAACATTTGGAGTGATTTTGGAGGTTTTGGAAAAGTTTGGGGTGCCAAGGGTATTTTTGTAATTTTGAAAATCTTGGCGGTATTTTGGTAAATTTGGATTTTTTGGGTAGTTTTGGATAATTTGGGTATCTTAAAAAGGTTTAAAATGATTTTTCGAACAGTTTTGGGTATTTTGGGTGAATTTGGGAATTTTGGCCAAATTTAGGGACCCTAAGGTATTTAGGTAATTTGGGGGGGGGGGGGGGGGGGTTTAGGGGCAAAAGACCGAGTTGAATATTTTGGGTATAATTGGGGAGCTAACCACCATAAATGAGCTATGGACCAATGGGAACCCCATTTGGGTCCTCCATGCATTGGTCTTATCTAAAGCCTAGTTTGGGGCTAGTAGGTTTAGTGGACCATCTACATGAGTCTCCCAAAGGATCAAGGGACCAAAGCTAGGAAAATTTAGGTTTAGGGTTGTGAGTAATTGTGGAAGAGAGTGAGTGCAAATGAGTGCCTTAGCCCTAGACCAACACCTAGAGTCAACCATAAGGGCAGGCAGTGCTATGGGAACTCAACTTGAGCTCCCAATAAAGACCCTACCTACTAAGTGCTATGTGGAGCTTCAAGTTGAGCAATGAAGAGTTTAGAATTTTTAAAGGTGAGGGTTCCTTTTCTAGTTTTCTAGGAATAGTCAACAAGAAAGTCCTAGGCTACTACAGAGGAAAACTAGACCTCAACCAAAAGTGAGGTCAACAAATGGACCCCCAATAGGTGTGGTGTGCTGGGCAGAATTTTCTAAGACTAGTCAATAGGAAAGTCCTATGACTAGACCTAGGCTACTAAAGAAGTTTCTAGACTCAACCAAAAGTGAGGTCAACAAATGGACCCCCAATAGGTGTGGTGTGCTGGGCAAGCACAACGCGCGTATTGGCGTTGACCGATGTGATAAAAAAAATCATACAAACTCCTAAGTCAATAGACCTGGAAGGAGGTGTAGAATTGTGTGTGGTATTTGTTTCCGCTTGGGAATTAGCAAGTGAATATTTGATCAAAGTCAAGAAGTAGAAACTCTCACTGTAGACTGGAGATTTAGTTTTGAGTTATCAGATTTCAGGTGTTCATAGAGGATGGGAATCAGTATGTAAGTGCTGACCTCGAGGTGGGAATTGAAATTTAGGTATTAATTACAGAAGAGGGTCAGAAGTTAAGGACTGACCTCAAAAAGAGAGGAATCAAAAGTTAAGGACTGATTCCAAAATAAGAATCGAAAGTTAAGTATCAATCTCAAGAGAGAGTCGAAAGTTAAGGACCGACCTCAAAAAAAATTGAGGAATTAGAAGTTAAGGACTAATTCTAAAATGAGAATTGAAAGTTAAGGATCATTCTTAAGAGAGAGTTGAAAGTTAAGGATCGACCTCAATAAAGGGAGAGGAATCAGAAGTTAAGGACTGATTCCAAAATGAGAATTGAAAGTTAAGGATCAATCTCAAGAGAGAGTCAAAAGTTAAGGACCGACCTCAAAGAAAAGAGAGGAATCAAAAGTTAAGGTCTAATTCCAAAATGAGAATTGAAAGTTAAGGATAAATTTCAAGAGAGAGTCGGAAGTTAAGGACTGACCTCGAAAAAAGAGAGGAATCAGAAGTTAAGGACTGATTCCAAAATGAGAATTGAAAGTTAAGGATCAATCTCAAAATAGAGTCGGAAGTTAAGGACTGACCTCGAAAAAAGAAAATCAGAACTTAAGGACTGATTCCAAAATGATAATTGAAAGTTATAGATCAATCTCAACAGAGAGCCAGAAGTTAAGGACCGCCCTCGAAAGAAGGGAGGAATCAAAAGTTAAGGACTGATTCCAAAATGAGAATAGAGAGTTAAGGATCAATCTCAAAAGAGAGTCAAAAGTTAAGCACTGAACCAATAGGTAGCGAAATTTCTACTGATCTTCTGAATTCACCAGGGCAGATAATGTCTATTTTTTTCCAAATAGAATGTTGCTTTTGCTCATGAATGAGACCGTGGAGAAAGGTCTCACAAAGTCATGATGATCAATGTGCGGAAGTATGCAGTCTCCTTCATCGTATATGTTGATGATGCAGCTGTTAGGAATGCAGTTAGCTGGTAGTATACTCCATCAAACCATTCTTTTAATCATCCATTTTATCATTAGAGGTATTGGATCCACCTGATCTTGTCTGAGAGCTCAGGAGGATTTCCTTGTCTATCGTTGGTAAAGTTGTAGCGTAGCCGCACTGGATAGTGATCCTCCCCTTTCCTCGCATCCACTTTCGTGGCTCCGAATAGGTTCTTTCCATAAGCAGGCCTGCTTGACCTCTATCTCTCAAATCAAAAATGCAGTCAAGAATGTTTCATTCATCACATTCTAAGAAGACCTGGTGTATAATTCCAATCCCTCCAATATATTGATGAACCTCACATGAAATTCTTCATAGAATTTGAAGTCCCTTTTGCTTACCTTGCTCATCTTGTAGTATTCTACGCTACTGATGATCGGAGGCTGTCAAGGATGTTCCCTCATTTTAACGATGGGAACCCAAGTTGGTGCAGATTCTAACGCTAACAGAATGTGTGACTCGACATCCAAAGGGACATATGGCTCTGGACTCCACAAGACATATTGATCTGTTCCCAGCGGGACATACGTCTCCCCCATCGGGAAATCGGTGGTCTGAGACCCATCATCGGTAGATGCGTCCTCCTCTAAAGTGTTGTAGTGCTATAGGTGTAGGACATTACAATCTGGGCATTCCATGAATGCCCCTGTAGCTGATGCTTGTGTAGGTATTTCAGCGTTGCAGGTCGGACAACCCGTGCAAAGAACATCTGATGGTGGTATTTCCGACTCTGTAACAAACCCGGACTCCTCATCTATAGCAGGCAAGCTGGAAGAGGTTTCTCTCATGCCTGGATCATAAATTTTCCCTTCAGGAATGGGGGTAAGTAAATTCTCTGCCTCTTTCTGGTGTTTTGTTTCTTCTCGTAAGAAATCCCTCTACTTTCGGTGGCTAGCATTTTTGTGTTGAGTTCCTCATAGCAGAACATCCTATAGTTTTTCATTATCAGTAGCGACTAGGCCCCCAGTCGGCGTAGCTATCATGGATGGTAGGCAGTTGGGCCCCTCCATCTGGTCTTGTTGTACCATCACATTCTTTCCCTTTAGTGATGAATTGTCTTTGGTGGTCAACCTTAGCAGTGAGGGCAGCCCTTCCTTTTCCTGTACCAATTTGTCATGAACTTGAACCATTTTTGCATGGTAAAGTTCCAAGTGTTCTTGTACTTCAAGTCATTTTCCCTCAAGACTTTTCAGTTCTTCAAGTCTGAGTTTTGCACTTTCTTCTATTTTAAGTTGGATGGTAACAGTGACTCTGAGAGACGGTGTCTGAATTTTTAACGGTAGCACGACCTCGGACCCGTACACAAGCATGTAGGGTGTATACAAAGTGGGAGTCCTGAACGTTGTCCTGTAGGCCCACAAGGCTTCTAACAGTTTAGTGTGCGAATACCTTTTGTTTTCATCTAGTGTTTTCTTTAAAATATGTACCAATGTCTTGTTGAAGGCTTCAACAAGGTCATTTGCTCTGGGATAGTAAATTGTAGAGTATCTCTAATCTATCCTGTGTCTTTTGACGAAATTATTAATTTTTGTGCTTTTAAAAGTTGTCCCATTGTTTGAAATTATTCTTGAATGTACTCCGAAATGGTAGATTATTTGGCTTTTAAAGAATTGAAGGACGTGCTGTGCTGTAACTCTCGTAACGGTACTATCTCTGCCCACTTGGAGAAGAAATCCGTAGCAACAAGTATAAACTTGTGTCTTTTGGAAGATGGAGGGTCTATCAGACCTATTATGTTTGTGCCCCAACACTCGAATGGCCACGAGGCGACAGCTGGGTGTAACACATTCAGAGGTTGGTGTAAGACCACCCCATGAACCTGACACTGGTGGCATTTTCTAGCTGTATCCATGCAATCGAACATCATTGCTGGCCAATAATATTTGAGTTTTTTGATCTTCATTTTCATCTTCGGCCATGACTGGTAAGAACCACACAATCTGGCATGTACTTCTTTAACAATATTCTGTGCTTCAGCTTTGCTTAAACATTGTAGCCACATCTAGTCGAATGATCATATGTAGAGGACATCACCAACTAAGGTGTATGACATAGCCCTTTTTGTAATGTGGTGTGCTTCAGAATTGTCCTCTGGTAGCTTTCTAGTATGTAAATATTCTATCAATGGCTTGCGCCAATCTTCATTGATATCAGCAACTGCATTTATCGCTTCTTCTTTTTCGAGCTTGTATAGAGTTTTGAGGTCGATTCGAGACAAAACTTGTCTTCCTTGTACTGTGATTTCAATGGAATCCTCTGGGGGACACACCAGCTCTTTAGCGAGTTTTGCTAGAGCGTTGGCATGGGCTTTATCTCCCCTAGGAATTCGGTAGAAAGTCACATTAGGATCTGCTCCGGCAGCTTCATCGTGTACTGATGGTATTCTACTAGCCGTGGTTTCAAAATTTTGTATTGTCCGGTGACTTACTGGATGACGAGCTGAGAGTCGCCATAGATGACAATGTTTGTTATATCCATTGAGATTTCCAATTCCAATCCGGTGATTAAAGCTTTATATTCTGCTTCATTGTTGGTGCACGACTCTGTCAGGTGGTATGAGAACCTCAACATACCCTTATTTGGCGTGATAAATATCAAACCGATCCCTGCTTTGCCTGGTATAACTGTGCTTGATCCTTTGTCTTTTCTGGCTGACAAAGAACCATCGAAGTACATTTCCCAGCATTGCATACTGGAGAATTCCATTTGTAGTATTTGGTCTTCTCATAACTCGACGTTGAGAGGGGACCCAGCTAGCAGTGGGTGTGCAGTGAGAAAGTCTGCTAGAATCTTTCCCTTGATATCACAGCGGGGAACAAAAGTTATATCAAATTGCAATAAGATCATTGACTATCTTGCTAGACGTCCGGAGAGTGTTGGTCGGGTTATCAAAAATTACAATGGGTTAACTTTTGAGATTAGGGTGATCTTATGAGAAAGCATGTAATGTCTAAGTTTTTGGGTGGCCAAAATTAATGTTAGACAATGCTTCTCGATAGGTGGATACCTTATCTTCATCGATATTAGATGGCGACTCAAATAGTAAAGTGCATTTTCTTTACCCTCGTCATTGACTTGGGCTAATAGGGCTCCATGAGAGTCTTCTAAGGCTGTGGTATAAAGTATTAATGGTTTTCCTGGGATAGGGGCTGCCAAAATAGGAGGTGTAATTAAATATTATTTAACGTTCTCAAAGGCCCGCTAGCATTTCTCTTTCCAAACAAATTTGGCTTCCTTTTTAATTAATGCCGAGAAGGGCTGATACCTACTTGAGAGATTAGAAATAAAGTGTCTCAGATATGCCAACTTCCCCTGGAAGGAACGTAGTTGTTTCAAGGTTTTAGCAGGAGGCATTTCCATGATAGCTTTAATCATATCTAGGTCAATCTCGATTCCCTGATGACATACAACGAATCCTAAAAACTTCCCAGAGGTAACGCCAAAAGCGCACTTTAAGGGATTCATTTTTAAGATCATATCATTGTAACCGTTCGAACGCGATCCTCAAATCGTACAAATGGTCTATTTTTCATTTAATTTTGATGACCAAATCATCCATATAGCATTCCACTTGATTGTGAATGAGGTCGTCAAAAATGTTTGTCATTGCACGTTGGTATGTTGCTCCAGCGTTCTTTAGGTCGAACGATATCACTGTATAACAGAAAATCTTGATAGGTGTTCTAAAGGCTGTAAGTGTTGCATATCGGGATTCATCTTGATTTGGTTGTGTCACGACAATCCGTCCATGAAGGAGAAAATTTCATGTGTTGAAGCGATGTCCACCATCATTTCTGGTATCGGTAACGTAAATTCATCTTTTGGACACGCTTTGTTCAAATCTCTGAAGTCAACACAAACACACATTTGTTCATTTTTCTTCTTAAATGGGACAATGTTAGCTAACCATATGGGGTATTGTTCTTCTTTTACAGAGTTAGCATCTATTAATTTCTTCACCTCGGTGATGACTTACTGCTCTATTTCAAGGTGCATTCTTCTGGGAGCTTGTTTGGTCATATCTTTGTCTACCCCGATTTTATAAATTGCTACCTCTGCTGACAGTCCTGGCACGAAGCAATCTTTGAATTCTGTTAGCAATTTGATCAGTTGTAAAGATTCTTCATTATTGAGTAGAGAACTTATAAATGTAGTCCGGGGTTGCTCTTCAGTTCCGAGGTTAATTTCCTTCAATTCATCAACAGTAGATTTAATTTCCTCCTCAAATTTTGGCAAAGCATCTTCTATTAGCTGATCAGTAGAGTCATCCTCTATATTGAGGCAATCCTCTTCCAATTCACTAGTAACAACCATACAAAATTCTAAATCATTGACTGGTCCGACTGTACCACATCCGAGACCCTCTTTTCAGTTGGGAGTTCGACTTTTAACATTCCATAATTTTTCAAAAAGTTTTAATTTATCTTTTGGCATTTGTTTTAGCAAATGTCCTTGTTGAATTAACTTTTGTACGCAAGGCGAAAAGTAACCAAAAGGCAATTCCATTAATTCATTAGGATCATCATCCAAGTTTACATGATTTTCAAGATTAGTAGAGGTAGAAGCACGATAAAACTTGATCAGCTTTGAACCAGCGCTACAGACTTCCTTAACCTCTAAACTCTTAACCTTTTGAGGGAGGATCAGAGTAAGGGTCATAGCATTCACATAGTGGTTTATCCGATCATACATCGTCTCATATTTGCTTTGCTCTGTATCTTCTAAGGAAATCTTGTTCTAAGGCTTCTTCTGTTTTGTCATCATTATTTCATCTTCGGAATTGTCTTCATCACCAATGTCGATGGTTGGCCTAGTCCGTTCAACAATTAAATTGGTTCTTTCTCGTCCACGTCCCCAGCCTCGACCTTGGGTGCGCGAACTAAAAGAACATCCACCAACTTGTTGCAAAAGAGTGGTAGAAGATCGCTGAAGCAGAGTTCAATGGCCTTCTCTTTGTGATTTTTCTGAATTTTTACTTTTATTTGTGGAAATTTTGAGAGAGAAGGTAGCTTTCTTCAGGGGCACATAGTAGGCAGCATCTTCATGAATACCCACTTCATGCACTGAAAATGGTTGTAAATCTCCCTTGATGCAATGTTCTTGTCCGTCTTTATAGTACTTAATTCACTAGTGTAGAGACGATGGAACCATGTTGTGTTCATGAATCAACGGTCGACCAAGTAGAGCATTGAAAGAGGTCTCAGCGTCGATGATATGAAACTTGGCGGTTGTTACTAGTTCTCCATCCTTCATAAGCAATGTAATCGACCAAGGGCTCTCTCTCCCTTTTATTTGAATCCTCTTAGCATCATTTTATCGGCCTTAAGTTTCTGAGCTTCAATATCCAAATAGGCTAATGTGCCTAGACTCATCAAGTTGAGAGATGCTCTAGGATCTACTAAAACTCTGGATAACACAAATTTGCCAATGTTAACAGAGATGTAGATTGGTCGGTTGTGGTTGGTGGTACCAAGCAGCAAATATTCATCTATAAAGGTTAGCCCAAGCTGTTTTTTCAACAAACAAACTTCATCCATGGATGTGTTGGCCAACTGGGCTAAGAAAACCTCTAGGCCAAGCAAAGCTGTAACCAGACACTCTCTCATCTCCTTTGATAAGATCAGAGCATCGTAGATGCTTAATCTGGTCGGTAACTTCCTAAGATGAGCTAGCACATTGTAATCCACTTTGTATGGTCCTCTAATATTCTCTTGGTTATGTGGTTCTTCCACCGGTGGAGGTGGAGGTAGTTCTTCTCGAGTATATATTTGTTTTCCTTTATCTGTCGGAGCTATTCTTAGGGGTAACACTCTCTCGCTCCTTAAGTTCACTTCTATAACTTCTTCTTCTTGATATATCATTATTGAATCTTCCAGTGTTTCTTCTTGTCGGAAAGATCTAAGTTGATGGCAAGTGGTGCACCGTGGTGCTCGAGAATTGGTTCCTCACTCCCAGTGCTGTCGTAAGTGGTATTTTCAATGTCTTCTTTGGTCTTGTTAGCGAGTTCATCAAACTCAATTATGATTTGAGGATCATTTTGGGAATCAAGATTGAAGCTAGATTGGTTAAAAATCAGTTACGTTATCACCAGAAATAGTTAAAACGTAGCCAAAATCACAATCATTATATTCATAAGACCCTGAAGGGGTAAAAAGATAATCATACAAAATCATACAAAGTTAGGGGTTCAAGGACTTTCTTCCTCAAATCTGAAACAACTAATCTATTATAGGTAGCCCTTATCCTACCCTCTGTGCTATCAATCTTCGTAGCGGTGTTCTTCTTCTTCTTTGTCTTTGACGATGATGAATTTCCTGGCGAAATCATCATCTCGGGTTTGGAAGGTTGAAGATTCTAAACGGAGGCTTGTTTTGAAGCATTCTGGATTTGGTTCAATATTTTCTTGGATGATTTGCTCCAAACTTCATTCCATCCGTCTTTTCCGGTATATGCAGAAGATTATTTTGATGAATCTTGTATTTAGTTTAGGACCCTCTTGAGCTTATCCCAAGTCATACTCCATCCATCTTCTCCAGTATATGGGTCAATCGGGGAGATTGGTTCGGCCGAAATTATATTCATGGAACCTTTTTCAGGTTCTTTTAAATATTCTTTCGGGATTGTTATATTCCCTTCTTTAAGGTTCACATTTCATGCTAAGGTTTCTCCACCTCAAAATGTAATCCACCAAAGTCTCGTTGGGCTTTTGTTTTTCCATCATGAGCTCTCCTATAAAGACATAGTGTTGCGCTCTAGCAAATCTTTTCACAAATAATTGTTTCATCTTGGCAAATGTCTTAACTGATCCGTTAGGTAAATCGGCATACCAATCGAAAGCAATCCCTGATATGCTGCTGACAAACTATTGGAAGAGTAAAGCTTCGCTATTTCATTGTGTTGTCACAACAGCTCGGAAGTGTGCTATATATTGTCTGGGATTTTTAGTCCCATCAAATATCTTAAAGTTTGGGGCCACGAAACCCTTAGGGATGGGTACATCATCGAATTCTTCTAGGTAAGGTCTACCCTTCAAAATCAATGCACCACCCTTATATTGGGTTAAGGCCTTCTCCGGCATGGCGCTCGATGGAGGATCCTTATTTAGTTGCTCATCTCTATTTGCTGAGGCAACTTAAGATATCAGAGGAGAAAATGTGATTTTTCAAATTTTAATTTAATTTATATATTTATTTATATCCAAGAATAAGATTTTTCAAAGAAAATTTCATAACTTTACAAAGGTGAAGCATAATCACTTGAAATTTTTGCTAAAGGTAGACTTGGACCAGAGAAACAGTTAGACCAAATTTCATGATTTTTTGAGTTTATTTTAATTATTAGAATTATTTCAAATTCTGCAGTATTTATTAATTATAAAATATGTTAAAAGTGGAAAATTAAGTTTTTTATTTTTATTAAATATTTTCAAGGTCAAGGAACCCAAAGAAACAAATTTCACATTTTTTTTTATTTTTCTTTGAATTGTTAGAATTATTTTAGTTAAAATCCATTTTTAGCCTTTAAAAATTGTTTTAAGCTTCAAAATTCAATATCTTCACTTAGAAGATTAGAAAAAATATTCCAAATCTTTCTAAGTGCTTAGGAAATAATTTAGAACATTTCCATGAATTTTATTATTTTGTTATTTTTTATCATTTTTTAATTATTTAAATATTAAAGAAAGACTTAAAAATGGAATTTTTATTTTAATTATAAATTTATTTTTAAAAAATTCATCTGATCATAGAGAACTCCAAAAACTTATTTTTTTATAATTTTTTGAGTTATATTTTAATTGTTAAAATTCATTTTATTGTTAAAAACAACATTTAACTTAGAAAATCAATTTGAGTTATCAAATGAGCTCCAAATATTTTGAAATTTTTATGGGGGGTTCTAGAACTTTGAATTTTAGTGGAGTTTAAAAATTAAGTCATTTAGATTTTTGTGTTTCCTAAAATTAATTTTCTTTGCATTTTATGGTTTGTGAAAATTAGGTGCATTCTTAATGACTTAACTCATGAAATATTTTCTAAAGGGTTCTCTGACCACAATAAATCTTTCAAAATTTCTTGGAATTATCTAAGAAACATGCTAATTATTATGATTAATTTATGCAAATAATAGACATAAACTTGAACGTACTATTAGAAAAATTTGAAAACAACAAAATGTAATTAAAAATTTGAACGAAATGGCGAATTACTTAGATAATCAAATAAATGAAAATCGACAAAGAACTTTAAAGGATTATGCTAATCCAACAGCAAATAAACTTCACTTAACTATTCAAAATCCTGATGTTACTGCTAATGCATTTGAGCTTAAACTTGATATTATCCAAATGGTACAAAATAATCAGTTTGGAGAAACACCTACTGAAGATACTAACTTACATCTTGCTAGGTTTTTTGAAATTTATGCTACTTTTAAATATGATAGAGTGTCTAATGAACTTGTTAGGCTTAGACTTTTCCTTTTTCATCAAGGGATAAAGTTAAAGCTTGGTTAAATTCATTAGCACTTGGATCTATCAGAACATGGGGAGAACTATCACAAAAATTTTTTGCTATAATTTTTTCCACCCTCAAAAACCTGCTAAGCTTAGAAATGATATTACATCTTTTTGTCAGTTTGAAGGTGAATCGATATATGAACCCTAGGAAAGATTTAAGGTTCTCCTTAGAAAATGTCCACACCATGCTTTACCAGATTGGTTAATAATTCATACTTTTTACGATGGATTAGTAGGATCACTTAGATCTATTATAGATGCTGTTGCAGGTGGATCATTAATGTCAAAACCTTTTGATGAAGCATGATCTTTAATAGAAGAAATGGTTACTAACAATTTTCAGTGGCCCTCTCAATGGGTAAATCCTAAGAGAGTGGCTAATATTCATGACTCTGATGTAATGTCTTATTTAGCATCTCAAATTGCTGTTATATCAAAAAAGATTGATCAAATTGGAGTGAACTATTCTCAAATACCTTCAGTATTAGAGGAAAATTCATTAAATAATTGATACTCAATCATCTTATGAAACTTTAAATGCTATAAATAATCAAAATAACAATCCATATTCTAACTATTACAACCCTGGATGGAAAAATCACCATAATTTTAGTTGGAATAATCATAACAATTCAACGAACCCCTTAGAAAATTTAAACAACTAAGGAAATCCTAGTTATCGACCTTATTATCCTTCTGGATTTAACTCTAACCCTAACTCACAAGTTAAGAAAAAGAAGTTGACGACGGAAGAATTAATTTTAAATATGGGAAATTAAATACAAAATCAAGGGGTTGCTATTAGAAATATTGAAAATCAATTAAGACATATTGTTACTGCACTTAGTAGCGGACCTTCAAAAAATCTTTCGAGTACTGTGGAAGTTATTGCAAAAGATCAAAATAAAGAGAAAATTAAAGCTATTCAATTACGAAGTTAAAAAGAAGTTGAAACAAGAATCCAAAGAGAAATTGAAGTTGATGAGGGGAAGGAAGAGATGGAAAGTGACCATATTGAAAATGAACAAATACAAGTTCCCTTAGAAAAACCATTACCTTCGTTTCCTCAACGACTAAAGTAGAAGAATAAAGACAAATAATTTAAAAAATTTTTAGAAATCCTTAAAAAGTTAATGATAAACATTCCTTTCATTGAAGCTTTGGAACAAATGCCAAGTTATGTGAAATTTATGAAAGATATACTAAAAAAGAAAAGGAAGTTTGCAGATCATTAGACTGTTGCACGTAGTGAAGAGTGTAGTGCTATTATTCAGAAAAAGCTTCTTGAAAAGTTAAAAGATCCTAGTAGTTTTACTTTACCTTGTGCAATCGGTGAAAAGTTTTATAGAAAAGCCTTATGTGATTTAGGAGCGAGTATCAATCTAATGCCTTTATCAATTTTTAAATGTTTAGATTTAGGAGAGATTTCTCCTACTACTGTAACTCTTCAGTTAGTTGATCGATCAATAACCTATCCTAAAGGAGTTATAGAAGATGTATTAGTAAAAGTTGATAAATTTATTTTCCCTGTAGACTTTATAGTATTAGATAGGGAGGAAGATATGCATGATAAATTTAATTTGAAGTCTATTTGATGAATATTTTATTTTTTATTAATTAAATACTGATTTGAATCTTTTGATTTTCCATGCATGTAAACTTATCATCATAGCTTGAATTTTTGGCATATTATAGCCTCTGTCAAGAAGAACATTCTCTGATTTTTCCAAAGTCAGAGGAGGTCCTTAGACAGAGGATCACATTTTTCAAGTCTATGTGCATTATTTGCGTGAAATAATCATGAAAATTAGCATGTTGATTAGAAAATTTCAAGAAAATTTTGGAAGGTCCACCATGACCAGAGGAGCTTTTGGAAATAATATCATGAGTCAAGTCATTTAAAATGTACTTAATTTTCATAAACACTAAATCACTAAGAAAATTAATTTTTAAAGATATAAACATTTAAATGACATGCTTTTTTATCTCCACTGTTATTTATAATCCAGAGAACTCACCATAAAAATTTCAAAAAATTTTGAGTTCATTTGATAACTTCAGTTGATTTCTAAAGATAAACATCATTTTTGGCATTTAAATGATTTTTAAAAATCAAAATATAACTAAAAAATTTATAAAAACTTATTTTTTGAGTTCTCTGTGATTAGGGGTATTTTCTAAAAATAAAATGATATTTAAAATAAAGCTTTATTTTTTTAAGCTTATTTTAAATATTTAAATAATTAAAAATCCCTAAAAATAACAAAAATAATAAAACTCATGGAAATGTTCGAAATTGCTTCCAAATCACTTAGGAACAATTAAAATATTTTTCTTGATTTTATAAATAAATAAATTGAATTTCAAATTTTAAAAATAAATTTTGAAGGCTAAAAATGGGTTTTCATTAAGAATAATTCCAATAAATCAAATAAAATTCAGAAAAATATAAAATCTTCTTCTTTAAGTTTTTTGACCTCAAGGAGACTTTTCAAAATACAAAACTTAATTTTCCCCATTTAAAATATTTTATATTTAATAATACCCCATAACTTAAAATAATTCTTAAAATTCAAATAAAATTCAAAAATCATGAAATTTGGTCCAAAAGCTTCTCTGGTCTAGGGCTACCTCTAGTAAAAATTTCAAGTGATTAGGAGTCACCTTGGTCAAGTTAGGAATTTCCTTTGAAAAATCCTATTTCNGTACAGGCTTACCTCATACAAAGACAACACCTTGAGTAATTCCATGTAAGTTTGCATAAAACTCTTTCACCAGAGGTACGATAACCGCAGATGTAGTCTAACACAGAACTTCCCAACGCCTTTGCAGGATTGATCACTTCATGATAAACAAATCCTCTTTCCTTGATAAATCTCCTCTTCGCAATAATTTTATCGAATAATCGCTGCTCGTCAAAACTAACAAACTTTCTTTTATTGAAAACTCCATACCTCAAAGTATTTCTAGAATTGGAAGCCATGGAATATGAAAATAGGAAGTTACTCGGCATCTAAGGATGTTTCTAGGTCTTTTCAAACTCGTCCCGATGATTATTATGTAGTGAAATCACGCCAAAACCCACAAAAAGTTGTCTTAAACTGTCCAATTGCACTCGGTGCTGATGTCGACGCTGTCAAACACATAACTGTCGGCACTCTTGATTGGCGCTTTCAGCGCTCTCGATTAGCTCTGCCGGTGCTGATGTCTGTTATCTAGGGCGCCGTCGGCGCCATTGGCCAAAATTGCGATTTTCATTTTTTGTATTCAATTCAATTACAAATTTTCCTCCAATAGAAATATTTGACTTAATTTATAATAAATGCAATTGTGTAACATTCTTATCTACAAATATATAAGATACTTAAGAAACTAAATAGTAATACATAATAATATAAGTATGGGTTGCCTCCCACAAAGCGCTTGGTTTAACGTCGTCAGCCCGACATACCATTTGTTTAGTTGGGTTGACTTAACATTAAAACTTCTTTAAATTGAGGTATGTGCCATTCAAAATAATGTTTCAAATGATGCTCATTAACTATAAATATCTTTCTAGTGTTAGGATCTTTAATAACAACAGTTCCATAATGATAGACTTTAATCACTTTAAATGATCCTAACCATCTAGATTTTCGTTTTCCTGAAAATAATCTCAATCTTGTCCTATATAGTAGAACTTCTTATCCAGGTTCAAATTCCTTCTTAACAATCTTCTGATCATGACATATTTTCATTTTCTCCATATAGATTTTTGCATTATCATATGCTTCATTTCTAATCTCCTCAAGTTCATTGAGTTACAAAAACCTTTTCTCATCAGCATCCTTTAAATTAAAATTAAATTCTTTAATAGCCCAAAATCCTTAATATTCCCATTCTACTAGTAAAAGACATGTTTTTCCAAAAATCAATCTTTATGATGACATTGCTATAGGAGTTTTTAAATATTTTTGTGTGCCCATAATGCAGTATCTAGTCTAGTAGACCAATCCAATTTATAAGAATTTATAGCTTTTTCTAAAATGCATTTAATTTCACGATTTGATATTTCTGCTAGACCACTAGTCTGAGGATGATAAGCAAAAGAGAATATATGCATTATATCATATTTCTTGATTACTTTTTTGATTATGTTATTTCTGAAATGAGATCCTCCATCAGTAATGATTACTCTTGAAGTTCCATATCTTATAAAAATATTTTTAATTAAAAATTTAGAAACACTCCGAGCGTCACATCTAGGCACAACAATATCTTCAATCTACTTAGACATATAATCAATAGTAAGTAATATATATAAATTTCCAAATGAAGGCATAAATGGTCCCATAAAGTATAATCCCCACATATAAAAAATTTCAACTTCTAATGTGTAATTTAGAGGCATTTCATCTCTTCCAAAAATATTTCCTACTCGTTGACATCTATCGCATTTTCTTATATATTCATTAACATTTCTAAAAATAATAGGCCAATAAAATCTAGCTTACAAAATTTTATATGCAATTCTATTTATTCTAAAATGTTCTCCAAATTCAAAATCATGACATCTTTCAATTAATTGTTTACTTTCTTCATAAGGCACACATCTTCTAATAATTAAATATTTACATTATTTATATAAATATGGGTCAATCCAAAAATAGTCTTTAGAATCATAGATAAAATTCTTTAATTTTGGATTCTTGATATCAGGTGGTAGAATGTCACTTATAATATAGTTTACTGTATCAGCATACCACGATACATCCATTTCATCAATACTATATAAATGTTCGTCAGGGAAATTTTCTAAAATTTCATTTGCAAAATTAATTAATATTTCTATTTCTAATCTAAACAAATGATCAGTTGTTTGATTATTATTTTCCTTTCTATCTATCACGGCTTGCAATAGAAGTATCCATCTAATTAATGTTGGTTCAACATCATTCTTTTGCATCAAATATTTAATAGCAGAATGATCTGTATGCACTAATCATTTAGTTTCAATTAAATAAAATCTAAATTTATTAAAGGCATATACAATAACTAATAACTCTTTTTCAGTAGTAGTATAATCAATTTGAGCATTATTTAGAATTTTACTAACATAATATATAACTTAAAAAACTTTGTCATGCCTTTATCCTAATACAACCCCAATAACATAATCACTAGCATCACACATTATTTCAAATGGTTTCTCCTAGTCAAATGGTATTGTTATAAGTTTAGTGATTAATGTTTTCTTTAATAATTCAAATGTTGTTATGCATTCCTCATTAAAATCAAATTTCGTATCTTTTTCTAAAAGTTGGCATAGAGGTTTAGTTATTTTTAAAAAAAAATTTATGTAGCGCCTGCAAAAACTAGCATGTCCTACAAAACTTCTCAACCCTTTAACATTATTAGGAGGTGGTAATTTTTCTATAACTTGGATTTTTGTAGGATCTACTTCCATGTCTTCTTCAGAAATTTTATGCCCAAGAACAATACTTTTTGCAACCATAACTTGACATTTTTCCCAATTTAAGACTATGTTGATTTTTTCACATATCTCCAAAATGTTTTCTAAAATATTAAGACATAACTCAAAGGAAATCCCAATTACAGAAAAATCATACATAAACACTTCCATTCCATGCTCTAAAAAATTGATAAAAATTGACATCATGCATCTTTGAAATGTTGTAGTTGCATTGCATAATCCAAAAGGCCTTCTACGAAAAGAAAATGTTCGATATGGGCATGTAAACATTATTTTCTCTTGATCATCTAGAGCAAGTGGAATTTGGTGATATCTGGTATGTCCATATAAGAAATAATAGGATTTGTTCCTAGCCAATCTATCTAATATTTGATCTAGAAAGGGCAAAGAAAAGATTACTTTTCTGGTGGCCATGTTTAGTTTTCTATAGTCATTACAAATTCGTCAACCAGTTACTTGTCTTATTGGTAGTAATTCAGTTTTCTCATTTTCTTCAACAGTCACTCCTCCTTTCTTTAGAACACAATGAATTGGGCTTACCCAAGCACTATGTGAAATAGGATATATAATTCCAGCATCTAACCACTTTAAAATCTCTTATTTAACAATTTCATTCATTATTAGGTTTAATCTTCTCTAAGGATCCGCTTTAGGTTCATACTGTTCATCTAAAAAAATTTTATGCATACAAATTGAAGGAATAATTATTTTAATATCTGTTAAAGTCCATCTAAAAGCCCTTTTTTACTTTTTCAACATGTGTATCAACTTTTGTTCTTGAACTTCAGTTAACTCAGAAGATATAATAACAGACAATGTAGATGACTCTCCTAAATATACATATTTTAAATGGGCAGGTATTATCTTTAATTCAAGTTTAGTTGGTTTAGTACTTGAAGAATAAGATTTTTACTATCAATTTCCAGCAAGTCTAATGCTTCAAATTTTCTCTGAATATAATCTAAATCTTCTTCTTTTACTTCATTTTCAATACAAAAAATTTCTCCTTGCTTTAATTTATCGTCAAATTCATTCTTAAACTGCTCATTACTTAGATTATCAGCTACTTCCATCCTGAGACATTCATTATCTTTTTTTATTGCAGGATATTTCATAGCATTTGCTATATTAAATTTCACTTCTTGATCATTAACTCTCATCATTAATTCTCCTTTTTGCATATCTATTACATCTCTCCCTGTTGCAAGAAATGGTCTCCCTAAAATAATGTGAATCTCTTTATCTTCCTCCATATCCAATACTATAATGTCTACAGGGAAAATAAATTTATCCACTTTTACTAGCACATCTTTTATAACTCCTTTTAGATAAGTTATTGATCGATCAACTAACTGAAAAATTACAATAGTAGGGGAAATTTCTCCTAAATCTAAATGTTTAAAAATTGATAAAGGCATAAGATTGATACTCGCTCTTAAATCACATAAAGCTTTTTAGTAAAATTTTTCTCCAATTGTATAAGGTATAGTAAAACTACCAGGATCTTTTAATTTTTCAAGAATCTTTTTCTGAATAATAGCACTACACTCTTCACTAAGTGCAACAGTCTCATGATCTGTAAGCTTCTCCTTCATAAATTTAGCATAACTTGGCATTTGTTCCAAAGCTTCAACAAAAGGAATATTTATCATTAACTTTTTAAGGATTTCCAAAAATTTTATAAATTATTTATCTTTATTCTTCTGTTTTAGTCTTTAAGGAAATGAAGGTAATGGTTTTTCTACAAGACTCTTTGTTTGTTCATTTTCTTGTTGATCATTTTCCATTTCTTCCTTTTCTTCATCAACTTCAGTTTATCTTTCGATCTTTATTTCAACTTCCTTTCCACTTCGTAATTGAATAGCTTTAGTTTTCTCTTTATTTTGATCTTTTTGGATTAACATCCACAATACTTGGAAGAATTCCATAAGGTCCATCACTAAGTGCAGTGGCATTATGTCATAATTGATTTTCAATATTTCTAATAGCAGTCCCTTGATTCTGTATTTAATTTCCCATATTCAACATTAGTTCTTCCATCATCAAATTCTTTTTCTTAACTTGTGGGTTAGGATGAGTTAAATCCCGGAGGATAATAAGGTCAAAAATTAGGATTTCCTTGATTGTTCAGATTTCTAGATGGATTCACCGAATTATTATAATTATTCCAACATACTTCTTCAATCGTTAACTTTTTTTCCTTAACTTGTGGGTTAGGGTTGAAGTTAAATCCCATAGGATTTCCTTGATTGTTCAGATTTCTGGATGGATTCACCAAATTATTATAATTATTCCAACTAAAATTAAGGTGATTTTTCCAACCAGGGTCAAAATATTTAGAATAAGGATTTTTATTTTGATTATTTATAATGTTTAAAGTTTCATAAGATGATTGAGTATCAATAATTTGTCCTAGTGAATTCTCCTCTAATTCTGACGGAACTTGAGAATAATTCATTCATATTTAATAAATCTTTCAAGAAATAACAGCAATTTGAGATGTCAAAGTAGAAATTGCATCAGAATCATGAATACTAGCTATTCTCTTAGGAATTACCCTTCCAGATNGTGATTTTTCTCGATCTATTTTTCGCTTTATTGTCGTCGTTTTTCATAACAATTGGTATCAGAGCTTTGGTTTGAGGCTAAAAGAAAACAATGGGCGGAGACGAAGAGATGGCATCGGGGATCGAGAAGTTCAATGGCACAGATTTTAGTTACTGGAGAATGCAGATAAAGGACTACCTCTATGGGAAGAAACTTCACCTGCCANCGTCGTTTTTCATAACAATTGGTATCAGAGCTTTGGTTCGAGGCTGAAAGAAAACGATGGGCGGAGACGAAGAGATGGCATCAGGGATCGAGAAGTTCAATGGCACAAATTTTAGTTACTGGAGAATGCAGATAAAGGACTACCTCTATGGGAAGAAACTTCACCTGCCGTTGCTGGGAAAGAAGCCAGAAAAGATAGACGAGGCGGAATGGAATCTATTGGATCGATAGGTTCTGGGGGTTGTTCAATTAACCCTGTCAAGATTCGTTGCCCATAACATCAACAAGGAGAGGACTACTGCAGATCTCATGGCAGCTTTATCAGACATGTATGAAAAGCCATCAACGAATAATAAGGTGCACCTGATGAAAAAGTTATTCAACCTGAAGATGGCGGAAGGTATGTCTGTTGCTCAACACCTGAATGAGTTCAATAATATCACTAATCAATTGTCATCTGTTGAAATTGATTTTGATGATGAGATTCGTGCGCTGATATTGTTGGCTTCATTACCAAATAACTGGGAAGCCATGAGGATGGCAGTTAACAGTTCTACAGGTAAATCTAAATTGAAATATGATGATATACGTGATTTGAGGAGGTGCGCAGAAATATGATGAGAATCAACAATCATTACCCAAATATGAGGAGGTGCGCAGAAAAAATTTTGAAGAGACCTCGGGTTCGAGTTCGGCACTGATTGTTGATTCTGAAGGGAGATCACGGGATAGGAAGTCAAACAGAGGAAGATCAAAATCAAAGTCTGGTCAGCAGGCAACCTGCTGGAATTGTGGCAAAGTTGTCCACATAAAAAGGAACTGCATAAATCTCAAGAAGGAGAATGATGATGCAAATGTTGTAACTGAAGAAAGACATGATGCGCTATTATTGGTGGTTCACAGTNTATATATATATATATATAAACAAAATAAAATTATATTTACATTCATTTCATCCACTTACATCCACTGGTGAAAAAGAAAATTCATCCAGTTACATTTATTCAACCCGAAAGGAAAAAAACTTTACAAAATTAATGGTAGCGGCTTCAATTGAGATTTACCCTAACCGAGACAACTGTTTAAACATTAGCTCACATCCTACCCTTACCTTATCTACCATGTTCATTTAACATACAGTCCAGAGACTGAAACTTCCTCCCGGACGGTGGCTAGCTGTTCCTGGAGAGACATCAGCTTTTTTTGAAGGACAACCTCCAAAGCCCAAACCAAGACTAACTCTTTCTCCAAATGCCCCAGCTGCGGGTCACAAAGACAATCGTATTTTTATGTTAAAGAGGTTTGTGCCCCGTGAAGATGAAGCTCGTCCAAGTTGGATGGTCCAGATAAACCAGTCATTCCTGTAAGATCAACCCCAAGACACTCTGATTCATCTTTAAGCAGCTCTTTAGAATGTTTGGAATCCTCTGCTGACCCTAATTCTGACACAACACCAATTTAAGAAGCCCCACACTCAACATAGGGCAGAGTCCTCATACCCTCGCTTGAAAAGGGATCCAAAATTTGATCTAGATCAGAAGTATTGAAGGAACATGCTTCTCTTTCAATCTATGATATTCTTCTAGAGAGGGTTGGGAACAATTCCCTGATCAGCTGTCTTCAGCGCTGATAGATGCTCGACCACAACTGATCAGTCTGATTTTCCATCGTGCGATGCTTCTTTGCTTGGAATCCTCCTTTTATCATCGAGGTAATGCAAGGACTTATGAAGTTGACATCACTACAGCGCCAAAAATTTGATCCTTGTATGAAAAGTAAGTTGTGTAAAATATATATAATTATAGTGTTGACCTCACTTTTGGTTGAGGTCTAGAAAACTTCTTTAGTAGCCTAGGTCTAGTCATAGGACTTTCCTATTGACTAGTCTTAGAAAATTAGAAGAGGTACCCCACCATTAGAAATTCAAAACTCTTCTTTTTACTCAACTTGAAATTCCACATATTGATCTTAACCTCT
>JXCR01135759.1:0-42835 GCA_002079205.1 Phalaenopsis hybrid cultivar | reverse complement strand
GCTCTTTCATCTAAACTATGAAAATTATGGAGTCAGTTTGACTTCATCTTTTTCAAAACCCAATTTTTTAAACGCTCTTCCAAAGCGGGCAATGGAATTTCAACTCCGATGACCGACAGCTTCTTACGGGCAAACCCCACACCAAAAATAGTGCCAACAGCTTCTGGCGACTCCGCTGGGGACAAGCTTCTCTCCATTAAAATCAAGAAAATATTATGTTCATACATCGGTAATGTGTTCATGTCCTTCTTGGACCAGATTACCCTTCTTCTGTTGGTATACTTTACCCATTTCTGGCTTGGGAAAGTATAGTCAACTCTTTTGACCTTTAGGATCATCTGTTCGATCATCCTGGGATAGAGCGATTCAGAAGGCCATTAAGGACATTCTGATCTTTATATGGGGTCAGACCCCCAATAAGTGTGTAGGTGGACTAGTTCCACGTGGGCATTGTATAAAGTGGGTCCCGCACCGGGTCCTAAAAATTTTTAATTTTACAAATTAAACTAATACTACGCAAATTTTGAAAATTTTGAAATCTTTATTAACCTGGTCTTTAGACTTCCCTTTGGTAGCTTTAANGGCTCCTTTTGTTGTTGTGAAAGTTGCTGCTCCAGAAATACAAGAACCAGCTGCTGAATTCAACTTGAACTCCCTTGATGACTTTCGAGTTCACAAGAAAATCAAGACCTCTGTTACTGACACCATAACACCAACAAAGACAGTTGTCCCCGCCACTAAGGGAAAAGAAATCATGATAATAGAAAATCCGACTGAAGGATTAGCTGCCGTACCTTCAACTTTTGAAATTGGATCAAGTTCAAAGACTGTACCGTTGACCCGATCTCAGAAAAGAAACCGCAATAGAAAAGCCCGAAAAGCAGCTAAAAGTCAGATCCCTGAGAAAATACCTACTGAAGAGGAGCCTTATCAGAAGGAAGGAGAATTACCAGAAATCTATCCAATATTGAGTAGAGGCAAATTATATCCTCTTATGAATACCAATGGACATGAAAATGCCCAAAAGATTGCTGCTANAAGGAGAGAATTAATAGCCACATGCTATTAAATCTAAAGTTCGAGCTAGTGAAACTGCATTCTCAACTCACTAGCCCAAGTTTTATCTTATAAACAAATTAAGATCTCATTAATTTCAACACATTGGATGATTAAATGTATGCATAAGATATAACATGCCAAAATCAAGCATGAAATTTTTTTTCCCTAACGAGTTTGATGTTCATAATTACAATATACTTAGCATTATAAAAAAAATTAAAATTTTTATAACTTATTAGGTCTTAGAAATTTACTAATGTCAAAAAAATATAGCTTTAGCTTGAGAACATCAAATATAAAAAATTTTGAAAAAAAGAAACCAAAAGGTAAAATTTTGTAGCACATTTTTTTGAGAAAAAAATTCAGCATGCTATAAATATANGGTAAATTAGCCTTAATTAACATTTAGGCTTAATTTAAGGAGGGAAATGGGTAACCTCTGATCTTAATTTGGCTGCTTGAAACACAATGGGTTAATTGATAGAAACCAACCTCACTTTCTTAATTGAAAAAATAAGTTAATATATTTCTAAATTATTAAAATTTAGGAAGTTTATTAAAATAAAATGAACCAAGGACTTAGGGGTATGAATTTTGAATTCAGTAATTAATCAATTTAATACCCCTATTTTGATAAAATTCAAATCATGAATCATGACCACCTAAAGCCTAACCTTTTTAAAACTAACTAAGACACTCACCTAGGTCTTAAAATCACCATCACGTATAAGTCAATTTCATTTGCAATGACTAAGACACTCACCAAAATCTTAAGAGCTTACTAATGACTTAGGCTAAACAAAGTTTCATTTAAATGAGGATTAAAAAAGTAAATATCATTGAAAATTAAAACATCTTTCAAATACTACAGGCCCAATTAGGGTTAAGATTTTGCTAAGTGTTCCAATGACACTAACTTGTAATCTTCAAAATTAAATTACAGATGATAATTACCTTACTCTTAAGGATAATTGAGACATTAATGTTCATTGAGCATTATGGTGTTCATAGAATGAATTATTAAGCAACATAATGAGTTTAAAAGAACTCGGGATTTTCCACCAAGCAGCGAGAGAGAAGCACGGACCTGCTTCTTTCTCTAGTTCTATTGGATACCTTGGAGATCTACTAAACTTAATATGTTTTGCTTGACAAAATCATCCTCAATTAAACTCCTAAGGACCCACCAAGATATGACATAGGTTTAGGAAAACTACCAAAATTTTACTTCTCTGTCTCATATAAACTGTCTTAAAATGCCTTTTGAGTTTCAGGTGGTGGAACAAGAAGACTCACCAGGTATGCTTTTACAGTTTTCAGCGTTGTCTTTCTTGTACTTTCATACTGTGCTTTTATACCTGTGAACTTGCATGTTAAACAATGATATCACCCTGCATGAAAACCAAAACCAAAATCAAAACTAAAATCAACCAAGATAAAATTCACCGCCGCAGCATTCAAAATATAAAACAACACAAAATTTAATCACAAACATGACACAAAACTACAATTACAACTAAATTAAGATGTCTTTATTGGATGATCGGGAATCCCTCGGAGGAGGTAACCTACGGTTGCTAACGAGGCTTCCCACGATCTAAATGAAATTATGGAACTCATTAAGTTGAGTTTAGTGAGTTCATTTGGACTAAGTGAATCCAATAGAAAATAGTGGTGTCGGAACGAGGAAATCGTAAAACCATTTGGACTAAGTGAATCCAATAGAAAATAGTGATGCCGGAACGAGGGAACCGTAGGACCCATCATTTGGACTAAGTGAATCCAATAGAAAATAGTGATGCCGGAAAGAGGGAACCGTAGGATCCTAATTTTGGACTAAGTGAATCCAATAGAAAAAAGTGGTGCCGGAATGAGAGAACCGTAGGATCCTAACTCGACACTAAGTGAATCCAATAGAAAGTAGCGGTGTCGGAACGAGGGAACCGTAGGATCCTAACCGGTGTTCACCCTAATCAACTTTAACATGCCCCCATAAAATTTAAAGAACTTCAACCATAAGGCCACCTGATTTGACATTATAAATTGACACATTAGAAAACTCAAACTCGTCGCAANATGGAACTCATTAAGTTGAGTTTAGTAAATTCATTTGGACTAAGTGATTCCAATAGAAAACAGTGGTGCCGGAACGATGGAATCGTGAGAATGACCGGTGTCGCTTTAATCAACTTTAATATGCCCATAATAAAAATTTAAAAGAACTTTAATTATATGGCCGGTGTCGCTATAATCAACTTTAATATGCCCATAATAAAAATTTAAAGAACTTTAACCATAGTGCGGTGTCGCTTTAATCAACTTTAATATGCCCATAATAAAATTTAAAGAACTTTAACCATAGGGACACGGACTAAGTGATTCCAATAGAAAATAGTGGTGCCGGGACGATGGAACCATGAGATCTTGACCGATGTCGCTTTAATCAACTTTAATATGCCCATAATAAAAATTTAAAGAACTTTAACCATAGGGTTATCGTCGCTCTTAATTAACTTTAATATGCCCATAATAAAATTTAAAGAACTTTAACCATAGGGTCACCTGATTTGGCATTATAACCAAATGACCTAGAAAAATTGAACTCTACTATAACGAGGAGCTTGGAGCTTATATGATGGGCAGCCCGGCCATCTTCAACAGCAAGAGGATCTACACTAATACATTGCTTCCTTAGCTTTAAAACAACAAAGCCGTAGGAATTCGAGGTTGCTTGCTTAGTGCAACATAAATCCTCAAACATATTTTTAGGCCTTTGTACAACCATATTGGACAATATAAGCCCTAAACTCGTTTTAGGATTTCCAGGTAGTCGTTTGTCACGACCTAAATCCTCACATCTTCAAGGTTATTTGTGCTGATTGTTTCACAGTAGTAATTCGTCATGACTTAAATCCTCACATCTTCAAGGTTATTTGTGCTGATTGCTTCACACACTCCGAGGTTGTCATTCGTCATGACCTAAATCCTCACATCTTCAAGTTATTTTGTATTGCTTCTCACACAAATGTAAATCCTAATAAATAAAAAATTGCAGGATGAAACATCTAAATGATTTCTCATCACACAAATGTAAATCCTAATAAATAAAAATTGCAGGATAAAACATCTAAATGATTTCTTTAAAATTGAAGCCAAATAATAGGATAGCTTGGGAAGTCACCGAAGTTCTCCTTCGGATCCGTGATATCCTCTCGTGTTTCCTCCTTTGGACTCCAAAACAAAATATTCCAAATTTGAACCAATCCTATTCACACTTCTTAGTCCGATATCTTTGAAATTTCCTTACCATTTGAACTCCTTGAAAATAATTTTTCTTGTTTTTGNCCTTAGATATAAACAACAAAGCCATAGGACTTCGAGGTTTCTTGCTTATGCAACGTAAATCCTCACTTTATCCTTAGGCCGTTGGACAGCCCTGCTATACAATATAAGCCCGAACTCGTCTTAAGATTCCGAGGTCATCGTTCCTCACGACCTAAACCCTCACATCTTCCAGGCCATTTGTGTGATCGTTTCACACAAATTTAACCCTTAACTAATACAATTGACAGGATGAAACACTTAAACATTTCTCCTCAAAACTAAAGCCAAACATTAGGATAGCTTGGGAAGTCACCGACGTTCTTCTCTGGATCCATGACATCCCATAGTTCTTTCTCCTTTGGACTCTACAACAAAATGTTTCAAATTTGAACCAATCCCCTTTCACACCTCTACGTCCGAGCTCATTGAAAAGTCCTACCATTTGAAACTTCTTGAAGATACTATTTCTTGATTTTTATAGAGAGTCTTCTTATATGACTTTGGTCATTTAAGATGTAATTAACTATAGGGGCTTTCCCTTATAGGAAGCATGTTCGAACCCAACTTAATATAAACCCTATTTAATTTTTTATATTAAATAGACAAACTTGTAGGCAAATATAAAGCTTTTGCAGACCAAACAGATGTCATATATTCCTTAGTTTATTTGATCGAGCCTCATCCTCAAGCCTTGTGTTTATCCTTTAGGATAGATACAGGGTTTGAGGTACAGCGCTCTTTCATTTAAACTATGAAAAATCTGGGGTCATTTTGATTTCATATTTTTCTAAAACTAAATATATATGTAAATTAAAATGTCATTTCAAAGCGGGCGATGAGATTTCGATTCTAGTGACCGACAGCTTCTTACGGGCAACCCCTCCAAACCAAAAATAGCGCCGACATTGTGAGACAGTTTTTGTATTGGGAACCATTTTAATACTGTTGTTAGTTTTTAGTACTTTGTTGAATGTATTTGTAGTAACTCTTTCTCAGCAAATTTTTATATGTATTATGTGTAATTTAATGTTTTAAGTCTTGTAGCTTTTCATAATAGCACCTGTAATATTTCAGAGTTAAGTTTCAAATCAAAATCTTTAACAGGTAAGTTTTTCCTTTATGTATTAAATGTTTTTCTTCACCCTTTATTTTTCAATTTTTCATGCAAATTCTTTTAAAAAATAAGTTTGGAGGGGAAAGAAAATTTCTTTTTTTTTAAATAAAAGAAATTTTATTTTATTTTTCCTCAATTAATTATATTTTCAAAATATTTTAAAAAAATTTTAATAAGAGCTTTGGTATTAGAGGATAACTTTAGATAACTATATTTATGTTTCTAAATATATAATAAAGTTAAGTAGAAACTTTCAATAATAAAGGTTTATTTTAAAGATTAAGATATTTGGTATGATAAAATAAGACTATGCTTTCTATTTTAAGTAAAGGAATTTGTATTTTTGAAATATTAAAAATCTTAGAGATTCAAGGAAGAAGAAATAAATAAAACTTTATAAAAAATATTTAAGGCTAATATAAATTTATAAGTGAAGGAATGTGAAAAGTTTTTAATTTTAAGAAGAGAATAGTGAAGTTCAAAATCATTAAATGCTATTCAGATATAGTAATCTTCACATAAAAAAAGAGAAAAGAAAAGAAAAAAATGTAAGGAGAAGCTTGCGGAGAAGCCTAATTAAAAATTGGCTTCACTTGAATCAACTTAAAGAAGAAGACTTGGCTACATTTTCTAAACTTGTATTTCACTATTAGCATATTTACTAATAAAGTTTCATGAAGTTCATTTTCTTATGGATATTCTTAGGGACTTTAATATGAACAATTTGTAATTTTCTTTGAAAAGAATAGAGAATCAGAAATCTTAAGGCTTAACTGCTAGATATTCTTATACCTTTAGTATTAACTAGAGTTATTTTACATTTTTCTTAAGTTATATTATTGAATTTAGTAGACAAAAATATGGAAATATAGAAGTTAAAATCTTTTGCCATGAGTCATATTTTTATGTAGTAATGAAGTTACTTGAGGACAAGTAACATTTAAGTTTGGGGGATTTTGGTACACCAAAAATATATGTTTTTTTACACCCATATTTTATACTCATTTTTTGTGATATTGCACTTTAATGGAAGGTATTTTCCATGTTTTATTGCAGGTTGTTGATTTCTAGGACTTGGAGCAAAGAGAAAGCAAAATGGATGAAATTTGGAGTCAAAATGGAGGTTTTGAAAAATTATTCAGCGCTAATGGTGTCGTTTGACAGAGAACAAGGATTTAATTAGATGGCCACTGGTGTCGACGGCGCCAGAATGGAAGCTGACGGCGCCAGTGTCTGTGTAGACCCTATTTCTAGAAGATTTGATGAATTTGGACGCTTTTTGAAGAGTTTTTGGATGCACCTATTGGAGAACCGACCCTTGGCTCTGTTTAGAGCTGAAATTGATAAGAAAATGTGCCCCTTTGCTCTCTTCACACACCTCCGCTCTCTCTCTCCACCCCCATTCGCATCTCTTCGCCCCTACGTGCCACTTTACATCATTCTACGCCATTCCACACCATTAGTCATTTATTTTCTTTAGAGTTTTGAGTTTTTATGGCAAGCTTAAGTGTGAATTACTCTCTAAGAAGTGTTGGAGAGGGAGAGAAGTGAGAGATCTTCTTCCAACATTTCCTAAGAGAGGCTATAAGGGATTTACTTTGAGAAAGAGTTTTAGATAAGTGTTGTTTGTTTATTATTATTGTATGAACTTCCTTTTATATTTGAAATTTTTATTTTATTGTATCATTTTCATGAAGTCTAAGTAGGTTCCTTTATCTTTCTCGCTACTTTGAGATATGATGAAATGAAGAGATAATTTGGATATGCCACTGTTAAAATTTATAATAAATTATGATGGTTTTTTAACTCCGCTGTTAATTTACTTTTTGATCTAGCCAATTGAATTATTAAAATATGTTGTGAAACATATGATCCAGGAAATGAAGTATGAGTTCTACAACAGAGTGAGAATCACATTTAAGTCCATGAAGGAGTATTTTGTTCATGGAAATAAAATGCAAATAAATAGAGAAATATACTTTGTTGGGTGTAGAATTGGAGATTTTTAGGGTGACAGACTAAAATTCATAATTTGATCTTAGTGCTTAAGAACTAAAGCGAGAGTTTGCCTTTAGGGGAAGGGAAGTAGGAGCTCTGGAGTGGGAGCCAATATCCTCCTAGCCTAGCCACGGATTTAGGGACTAAACCTAAGATTTGCCAATGATTTTCTATAACACTGAATCAAGGTAGAGAATTAAATTTGCTCCTATTTGGCACAATACATATTTAAACCATTTATCTCATCTCATTTCACAAAAAACTCTTTTTAGTGGGAAAGATGTTTTTTCATATTAGAAAACTTCATCACATAAACATAGTTTAGTAGTTGTTATTTTAAACTCTGCATTTAAATTCTGCTAGTAGTTAATAATTTAGCTTTGATAGTATCTTAAACATTCTAAAGTAGTGACAGGTAATTTCATTTTTTTTCTATGAATTTCCTAATTATTTTATCATTTCAAATTTAAAACTTCCTCGCGGGATTGATATTTGTGACTTAAATAGAAAGTCATATATTACTTGATAATGATACATATATTTGCATAGAATCCTAACATTAAGTACTTAACGTTGTTATTCCTAAAATACAACATCAAGATTTCGGCACCATTGTAAAGCGGAGTCAACTTTATAAATTTTACACAATTATATTTCACCAAGATCAGTATCCATTAAGTGATGGAACTTTCTCCCTTATAGAAGTGGATAGGTCTCCAATAATCCTAACTCATCCTGGTGAGGAACTTCATCAATAGGTACTTCCTTAGAAATCTGGGCTTCAATAGCCCTTCGAACCTTCCAGTTGCGGTTTTTCCTTTGGGTTCGGGTTAACGGTGCAGTCGTGGAACTCAATACAAGTGCTTGATTCGTAGCTTGGGTATTATGAAGTTTATTTGGGACTGGCATTTAAGGTTGGATGCAGCATAACATTGCTACACAGATTTTAATTTTTCTACTTCTTCTTTGTCTCTTTTTGGTCTGTTTTTATGAGGGCTCGCTGGTAGAATTCTTTGGCTTAGCTTATGTTTTGGGGGCCAGCTTACTATTTGCACTGAGCTTTGGATCACTCTGCTGGTCACTATTTTGTCTTTGGGTGGGAGGTCTCTCATCGTTACAGTTATTGGGGCTCTACACTTCTTTGGTGACTGGATGATTTCTCCTTGTGGCCATATGCTATTAATGCATAATTATTATTACCTGCTATATTGTATTTTATTATCTATCTTGGCAAGGAGTTCTCTTATAGATTTCTAGAGATGTGGAACTCATATGCTTGATGCCTGTACTGCCCACTTATGGTTATTCCAAGGAAGATGGATTTTGTTTTATTGGGAGTTGTCAATAGAGATTGGCCTACATTTTCATGCCCAACATTACTTGAATATCACTGATGCTGACATTGATCAATTTGCATGTTTTGGCAGGAGTCGCTGGATATATCTTGGACTTAGCTCTTTCGGTTTAAACAATTTTTGCTTTTTTTCGTTATGGAGTTTGGTATACATGTATATTTTGGGCATACTTCTTTCGTTGGTAAACTTTTAGGGTCTACACATGTATTTTAAGCTTTTTGTGTGGTGTTGTAATGCAGACAGTGGAATTCTTAGGTTTTGATTTTTTTGTTTTGTTACTAGTCAGCGTTTCACTATCCCTCCTCATTTCTGTACCCTTTTTTTTAACTTTTAATGCAGAAGGAGCCACGAGCTACTCTTTTAATCAAAAAAATATATAAATCCTAATGCATACAAACAAACATTTTTATCACAACATATAAATCAACGTCAAAGATCAAACCAACAACTCATCGCGAAAAAAAAAGAAATCAAATACAAATATAAAACCTAAGCAATCCAATACAAATAAGTATAAAACATAAACATAAAAACACAACATAGCATGTCTCGATCAATCTTCATCAATTCTAGTCCATTACACACCTTCAATTTCATCACTATCATCTTCTCTGAGATCTCCCATACATTGGTGATGAACATATAAATTGTAGAAAGGGCAGTTCGGAAATTCATCCGTCGATTCATCCTCGATCCAGCAGTTCTTCTTATACATATGTACCGTCCAATCTTCAACAAGGCCAGTAGGATCAAAGTATTGTTTAATTCTCCAATCCAAATGATCAAACTTATTAGAGATTCTATTAATCCCATTGATAATAACCATTCATTTTCTTTTCCAAATTTTTAACTCGTTTCAACACAAATCCAAATTTTTTAGTGGTTGTGATAACAAATAAAGTGTTGAAGTCTGAGATGATTGATCTATAGGAACATTCTTATCTTTTTCATTCACCAAACCATTAAAATTAAAAGTTGGGTCCAAAGGTTTCCATGGAAGAAGTGCCTTTTCCCAATTATCATATGGAACCTCTGATTGACTGCACAATATAAAGAGAGTGAACAAAATTTAAATGTTGGGTCCAGAGGTTTCCACGAAAAAAGAGACTTTTCCCAATTATCATATGGAACCTGCAATTGGCTACAAAACATAAAGATAGTGAACGGATGTCCAAGTCCACTAGAAGATCCATCAGCCAATCCAAGAATGGATTTCACAATCAGAGTTCCCACATCTATTTGTCTTCCAATCTGAATGCAAGAAGTAAGAATTGCACTCTCCCTTACAACTTTACTGAGCTTCGTAGTAGGGAGTAATATGCCAGAAAAAAAGATATGATAAGGCTTCGATGCAGAATTTAATAACAAAGATGAAAAACTTACATCACATTCATCTTTTGTTTCCCAACCTCCAAATTCGTCCGTCAGAAATTTGAATATCTCATACATATTGTCTTTCATTGGGGCAAAGTTAGTGTAATGACAAATAAGAATGTTCTCAATCAAATATGAATCATTAATTTGAGAAGGAATAAGAGGTACCCCCTTGCCTTGAACATAGACCACTCATTGATTGATTCCTTGAAGATTTCTATTGAACTCCTTCACCACAGAAAGTACTACAGCTATAGTGTTGTAGCATATAGTACTTCCCAACGTCTCTTCATGATGATATCTTCCACAATAGTTTCAGGTATTTCAAATCCTCAATTCAAAAATCCTCACTCCTTGATCAATTTCTTTTTTACCAAATCCTCATCATATAAATTTTGCGCATAATAACTAATAAACTTTCTCCTATTAAAAACCTCACGTTTAGAACTTACCTTGGAGTCAAAGCCATTTGGATAGGAACAGGTGATTCTAATTCATCCATATTGTTTTTATAGATTTGAATTATGAATTAAATTGATTTATTTTAGGCCTAAACTATCCAAAACTACCAAGTAGTTCTAAAAACTGCCAAAAATTACTAAAAATGCATTTAGAAGCTTCCTCCCATGCTTTACAACTACAACGTCGTTCGACACTATCAAGTGTTGTTCAAAACTATCAAGTGTCGTTCGACACAGGTCATGCTCGAAATCTGCTGCCTAGAGCTGTTTGGCGTTGAATCTGACACCGTTCAACGCCGGTGCAAAATTTTGCACAGATTCGCCTAATGATGAAATAATTCAAGTTCAATTTCAAGTTATTCCATAATTAAAATATTTTATGCATTTAATAACATGTGTAAGGCTTTAAAGCTCCAAAAGTTAATTGAAATTACTTTTATAAACACATAAAGTCACACAAATTTAAATCAAACACAATGATAACTATAAGTTGCCTCATACATCACTTAGTTGAATGTCGCCAGTCCAACATTATAAATTTTCATTTTGGTTGATTCAATATTAACACCTCTTTAAATATTGAAATGTGCCCTTTAAAATAAGGTTTTAATCTATGTCCATTAACTTTAATTATTTTCTTAGTTTTCAGATCTTCTATTTCTACTGCTCCATATGGGTAAACTTTAATAACTATAAATGGTCCCATCCATCTAGACATTAATTTTCCTTGGAATAAATCCAATCGAGAGTTATACAATAAAACTTCTTGTTCAGGTTTAAATTCTTTTTTAAATATCTTTTGATCTTACCAATTTTCAACTTCTCTTTATAAATCTCAACAATATCATAAGTTTCATTTCTTATTTCATCAAACTCATTCATTGCAGTCGTCTTTTCTCACCAACATTTTTTAAATTAAAATTAAATTTTTATTGACCCAATAAGTTTTATGCTCCAACTCTACTAGTAAGTAACAGGTCTTTCCATAAATAAGTCTATATGGGGACATTCTTATTGGTGTTTTATATGCAGTCCTATAAGCTAATAATATGGTATCTAATTTAGCAACACAATACAATTTGTTAAGGTTTATAGTTTTTTTCAAAAATTATTTTAATTTCATGATTAGATAATTCAGCATAAGCACTAGTTTGGGGATGATAAGCAGTGGAGATTCTATGTTGAATATCAAAATTTTCCATTGATTTTTTAATTATTATATTTATAAAATGAGATCTTTCATTAGTAATAATTACTCTTGACATTCCATACCTAGAAAAAATATTTTTCATGAGAAATTTTGAAACACTTCGAGCATCACATTGCTATAAAATTACAACCTTAATCCATTTTGAAACTTAGCCTACATATACTCCTAAAATATATAGCCTTTTTATACACATTTTTATACATATTTTTGAGATATTGCGCTTTAATGAAAGGTATTTGGGTTTTTTCCTTTCATGTACAATCAAATGGATGAAAAAATGGTAAAAGGAGTGAAAAAATGATCAAATTTGGAGCAAAAATGAAGCAGGTGCAATAATGAGCTGAGGCACCTAAACGCCCAGGATTGGCACTTGCGCACCAATTATATAGAGAGAGCCACGCCTAAGCGCCATGTACACCGTGCTTAAGCACTAGAAGTAGTTATCTGATTTTTCATTGAATCTAGCTGAATTTTTTAAGAGGTGTTTGAAGCAACCCTTGGTAAAAATGTGTGAAATAGCCCATGGACACGAAAATTCATTCAACTTTCTTTTGAAATGAGGCAACTTCTAGAAGATTAATTGAATGGAGACACATTTTGAAGAGACACCAATGCATCTTTTGGATTTTTATTAAAGAAGACTTGGATCATCAAAGAGAGAGGCCAGCCAATCCCAACCAATAACCATCATCCATCCAAGTAACTGTCGCAACCGCCTCCCATCGCCGCTGCCACCGCCGACCACCTTTTCTTTTTATTTTGAGTTTTAGTTTGTATTGTGTGAGAAGGAAGAGAATTAAAAGAAACTTCAAGACATTTGGTGGAGAGAATTTGAGATAAGTGATTATCTTTGCAACTACATTTGATTTTAATTTAGATTTCTTATTTGTGTTCATTATTTCTACCTTTAAACTCAAGTGTTCAATGGATTCTGAAAGTTTTCTTTATCTTTTCACTTAAAATAATAAGTGATTAAGTATTAAAATGAAGTTGTGTGAAGTACTAGACTTCAATGTTGGAAGAAGTTGTGTTGATTTGAAACCTTGTACTTCATTTACTCTTGATTTGGCCAATTAAGATGTTACTACATGTTGTGAGAGCATGTAAGATTCGAGATGGTATTATCTCAGTCAACAAATGGTAAGAATCACATTTTATTTCATGGATGAGAATGCAGTTCATCGGGTTGAGTGCAAATAAATATGGAAAAAAACTTTCATGGGTGTAGAATTAAAGGAATTTAGAGTGACAGGCTAAAGCCCCCAATTTGATTTTTAGTTTTAGGTTTTGATACGAGATGTTAGCCCCCAGGTGGAGAGAGAAAAGGGAACTCTAGAGTAAGAGCTAGTAACTTCTTTACCTAACCAATCTTCAAGACTATTCAAATTATAGATTATTCAATGTTCTTTATAGCATCTCTAAAAAGGGTAAAGAATAATATTGCTCCTATTTGTCATAACACAATTAGTATGCTTCCACAATAGAACTTCTATTCTTATTACTAATTTAGGATAGGTAAAAAGATATTTTATATATATTGTCTTCATCTTGCAAGTATTTAGTTAAGTTAATTGGTTGTTTACTTTTATTTTCATATATTCAAAAATTACAAAAAGAATTAAACTTTCATTCCTATTATAGCATCTTGAGTTTAAGTAAGAACATTTTGTTAAGTAAAATTTTGTTATCTAAGTTCTCCTATTTTATAAAGTACATATTGCCAGTTTTCCCTATGGGTTTGATATTTGGGGCTTAATCAAAAAGTCCTATATTACTTGATAATGATATGTATACTTGTGTATTATCCCATATTTAATTATTTATTATAATTATATTCTTCTTTGCTTCATAGTGGAAAATTTACCTAGCTTTTGCTTACGATCAAGTTTTTGGCTTTGCTGCAAATTAGGAATCATTATTAAGGAAATTAAGTAGATAATCACATACATCGCATTTTACATCTATATTGAAAGGTGGGATCAAGTTTTTAGCACCGTTGTTCGGGAAAATTATAACATTTTTAAAGAGGTTTTTAGAAAGCAAAATTTTTATTTTTATAAAGTCTTATTTGAACTTTAAGAATTATTATAGGAATATTATAGTGTTGTTTTTATATTAAGTTCTTGTCTGTGTGTTTTTATTTTATTTTATTTTGTTTTGTTTTATTTTATGTGTTTCATAGTAATGTATGCATAGTTCAGGTTCCACAAGATTTGTGTCTTACGATTCTGAATTAAAAAGGAATATTAGAAAAATTAAAAAATTAAAAATAACTGATAAATTTCAAGAAATGGCAAACCAAAATATACAAAATGTTGAAGATTTTAGACCTTTAAGAGATTATACAAACCCTACAATGGATGAACTTCATTATAGTTTTTAAAAACCTGTTGCAGTGGCTAATTCATTTGAGCTTAAACCTCCTATTATCCAAATGGTATCAAATAATCAGTTTGGGGGTGCACCAACTGAAGATCCAAATTTTTATCTTGCTAATTTTCTAGAATTATGTGCTACATTTAAGTATGATTGTGTATCAAATGATCTTATAAAACTTAGATTATTTCCTTTCTCACTGAGGGATAAGGCTAAGATATGGTTACATTTGTTATCATCTGGATCTATCAAAACTTGGGGTGATTTAGTACAGAAATTCCATGCTAACTATTTTCCACCATCAAAAACTGTGAAGCTTAGAAATGAGATTACATCTCTTAGCCAGTTTGAAGGGGAAGCTATTTATGAAGCATAGGATCGATTTAAGGAACTCTTAAGAAAGTGTCCACACCATGTTATACCAGATTGGTTAATAATTCAAACCTTTTATGATGGATTTGCTTGATCTCTTAGATATATTATTGATGCCGCTGGTGGTGGTTCATTGATGTTGAAATCGTTCAATGATGTTTATGCTTTAATTGAAGAAATGGCCACGAATAATTTTCAATGGATTTCTGAAAGGGTAAATCTTAAGAAAGTAGCCAACATTCATGAAACTGATGCTTTTGCTATATTAGCAAATTAAGTTGTTGTAATTTCAAGGAAGTTAGACCTATTTAGAATGAATTTTTCTCAACCAATTGCAATGATTGAAGAGAATTCAGTAGGCAAATAGTAGATTCTCAAGTATCATTAAAAAATTTGAAGGCCATAAACAATAAGAAAACTAATTGGGTACTATTATAACACAGGGTTGGAAGAGCCATCTCAACTTTAACTGGAATAATACTTCGGGTGTTAATAATCAGCAATGGGGAACAATCAAGTAAACAAATTAGAAAATTGGAATAGCCAAAGGAATAATAATTATAGGCTTACTTATCCTTCAGGTTTTAATTAGTAATACACATTTAAGGAGAAGAAGTTGTCTATAGAAGAAGTGGTGTTACAAATGGGAAATCAGTTATAAAGTCAAGGAGCTACAATTAGAAATATTGGAGAAGAAGTTGTCTATAGAAGAAGTGGTGTTACAAATGGGAAATCAGTTACAAAGTCAAGCAGCTACAATTAGAAATACTGAGAAGCATTTGGGACAATTAACAAATTCATTAACTAATAGATCTCAAGGAACACTTCCTAGTAATATAGAAGTAAATCCAAAAGACCAAAATAAAGAGCAAGTAAAAGCCGTTCAACTTATAAGTGAAAGAGAATAAGAAAGTGGAGTTCAAAAAAAATGGAAGTAAAGAGAGAGAAGATTGAAGAAGCAGAAGAGGACGCTCCGAAAGGTTTAGAGAGACCTATTTCTCCATTGAAGTTAACTTGGAAAAACCACCTCCTCCATTTCCTCAGAGGCTTCGACAATAAAAGTTGGATGAACAATTTTTAAAATTTCTAGAAATTTTTATGAAGCTTACAATTAATATTCTATTTGTTGAAGTCTTAGAACAAATGTCAAGCTATGTGAAGTTTATGAAGGATATTCTTAACAGGAAAATAAATTTTAAAGATAATGAGACTATTGCACTTAGTGTGGAGTGTAGTGCTGTAATTCAAAAAAAAAACTTCCTGAAAAGGTTAAAGATCCTGGTAGCTTCACAATTTCATATGCAATAGGAGACAGATTTTATGGGAAAGCTTTATATGATTTAGGTGCAAGCATCAACCTTATTCCATTATCAATATTTAAAGGATTAAAGTTAGGAGAAATATCCCTTACTACTGTAATTATACCGCTAGCAAATCATTCAATTACCTATCTTAAAGGAGTTATAAAAGATGACCTAATGAAATTGGATCAATTTATCTTTCTTGCTGATTTCATTGTGTTAGATATGGATGAAGATAAGGAGATACCTATCATTTTGGGAGATCTTTCCTAGCTATTGGAAGAGCAATGATAGATGTACATAAAGTAGAATTAACTATGCGTGTCAATGATCAAACAGTTACATTTAATATTTCTAATTCAATGAAATGCCCTGCAAAAGGTAAAGATGATGAATGTTATAGAATGGATGTTATAAGATATTTAAGTGAAAGTCCTTCCAAAGAAACTTATGAAGAGAAAATTGAAATGAAAGTCTTGGAACACGAAAAAGAAGAGGAATTAGATCAATATGAAGATTTATATAAGGAAAATTAAAATTATGTTTGAGACAATTTTAAAGTTTTAGACATTGCATAAAAAGACACATCTTTTTGTCCATCAATTGAAAAATCTCCTGAGCTTGAGTTGAAGTTACTTCCTAAACATTTGCAGTATGTCTTTTTAGGTGATTCATCAACATTACCAGTTATAATTTCCTCAAAACTAACTACAGAAGAAGGAGAGAGTTTGATGAAAACTTTAAAGAGTTACAAGAAAGCTTTTGGATGGACAATTGCCGATATAAAAGGAATTAGTCCTTCAATTTGTATGCGTAGGATTCATATGGAAGAGAACTCCAAACCTAGGGCTGATCCTCAAAGGAGATTGAATCCTATTATGAAAGAATTTGTTAAGAAACAAATTTTAAAGTGGTTAGATGCTGTAAATATCTACCCTATTTCAGATAATGCATGGGTCACTCCTCCTTTCTTAGAAATGCAGTGAATTAGACTGATTCCTAATAGGCCGAATCACCGTATTTCTAAGAAAGGAGGAGTGAATGTGACTTTAAATGAACATAACAAGATAATACCAACAAGACAAGTCATAAGATGGTGAATATCCATTTATTATAGAAAATTAAATCTCGCTGCTAGGAAAGATCATTTTCCACTACCCTTTCTAGATCAAATGTTATATAGACTAGCTGGGCATAAATACTTTTATTTTTTAAATGGATATATTGGTTATCATCATATACAAATAGCTCCTGAGGATCAAGAGAAAATAACTTTTACCAGTCCTTATGGTACATTTACTTTCAGAAGAATGCCTTTGGTTTATGTAATGCGCCTGCTACATTTCAAAGATATATGATGACTACTTTTTGTGTTTTAATTGAAAAGGGGATTGAAGTTTTTATGGATATTTTTTAGTGTTTGGAACTTTATTTGAATCATGTTTAGAACATTTCAAAAACTTTCTTAAGCGCTGTGAAGAAACAAATTTAGTCATTAATTGGGAAAAATACCAATTTATGGTAGTAAGAGAAATAGTTTTGGGACAACAAATTTTAGAAAATGGTATAGAAGAAGACCATGCAAAAATTCAAGTAATCACTAATTTACCTTACCCAACAAGTGAGAATAAAATGAGGTGTTTTTTAGGACATGCTGGATTCTAAAAGCGATATAATAAAGATTTTTTAAAAATTGCTAAGCCTATATGCCATTTACTTCAAAAAAATGTGATTTCTAATTTTGATAAAGAGTGCCTAAAAGCTTTTGAATTATAAAAAAAAATTAGTCACTGCACCAATTATTGTTTCACCAGATTAGGAAAAACCTTTTGAATTAATGTGTGATGCTAGTAATTATGCTATTGGGGTTGTTTTAGGACAAAAGCATGATAAGATTTTCAAACTTATCTACTACACTAGTAGAACTCTTAATGAAGCTCAAATTAATTATACCACAACTGAGAAAGAGTTATTGGCAGTAGTAAATGCTTTTGATAAATTTAGATCATACTTCATTGGAACTAAATGTATTGTGCATATAGATCATTCTACTATTAAGTATTTAATGAAAAAAAAGAATGCAAAACCAAGAATTATAAGATGGTTTCTTCTTTGCAAGAATTTGAATTTGTGATAGTAGATAAGAAGGGAGTTCAGAATCAAATTGTTTATCATCTATCCATGCTTGAATTAGAGAAACCTCTATGTTTTGAAAAAGAGATTAAAGAACATTTTTCAAATGAAGAAATGTTCAATGTTAATGAGTGGTGTGCTCCATGGTATGTCGACTTTGTGAATTTTATTGTTAATGATATTATACCCTATGGAATGACATACCAACAGAAGAGAAAATTTTTATTTGAAGCTAAGACTGATTTTAGGGATGACCAATTTTTATATAAATAAGGATAGGATCTTATTATTCAAATATGTGTGCCTTTAGAAGAAACTTATGAAATTATCTAAAAATGTCATAATTCTGATATTGGGGGACATTTTGGTGTTAATAAAACAACGAATAAAATTTTACAATCTTGATTTTATTGGCCTATATTCTTTAGAGATGTTAACGCTTATATTAAACTTGTGATCGATGTCGACGAGAATTTATGTATATTGTTAGCACTAGATTATATATCCAAATGGATAGAAGCTGTTGCTTTACCTCGATGTGATGCTCAAAGTGTTGCAAAGTTTTTAAGAACAAATATATTTTGTAGATTTGGGATGCCGAGAGTAATCATAACTGATGGGGGAAGTCATTTTAGAAATGCAATAATGGAGAAGTTATTAAAGAAATATCATATTAACCATAGAATTTTCATTGCTTATCATCCTCAGACAAGTGGTTTGGCTAAATTATCCAATCATGAAATTAAAAGAATATTGCAAAAATCTGTAAATCCAACCAAACTTGACTATGCTTTGTGGGCTTATAAGACTGTATACAGAACTTCTATAGAAATCTATTGGTCAGCCAAACTTGACTATGCTTTGTGGGCTTATAGGACTGCATACAGAACTCCTATAAGAATGTTCTCCATATAGGCTAATATTTGGGAAAGCATGTCACTTACCAGTTGAACTTGAGCATAAAGCATAATGGGATATTAAGGAATTTAATTACTATTTAAAGGATGCTGGTGAGAAAATGTTATTGCAATTGAATGAGCTTGAAGAGATAAGGAATGAATCTTGTGAAAGTGCTAAGTTTTATAAAGAAAAGATACAGATGTGGCATGATCAGAGGATTTTTTCTAAAATTTTTCAGCCAGAGTAATAAGTTTTACTTTATAATGCAAGGTTAAGAATATTTTTAGACAAACTTAAGTTCAGGTGAATGGGCCCATTTGTTGTGATGAAATTTTATCCCTATGGAGCCGTGGATATCAAAGATCCTAAAACTGATAAAATATTCAAAGTGAATGGTCACAGGCTAAAATCCTACTTTTTAGTGACCAACTTAAATTAAATGATTTTATGATGTTTTTTCAACCAGAATAAGCACCGGTTACGTCGGGCTGATGACAGCCCGACGTTAAGCCAAGCTCTGTGGGAGCCAACCCATAATTATCTGTGTGTTTATTTTTTGTTATGTTATTTTGTTTAATTTAGAAAATTTTGGTAGTATTTTGATTATATAATGAGTTAGTGATTATTCTAAGACCTTAAAAGATGACTTAGACCTGGCAGAACGTGTATTAGAACGTTAAGTTGACATGTGCTAAATTTAGCAATGGCGCTTATGCGCCAATATCCGGTGCTTAAGCATAATAGTTAAAAAACATGTACAAATTTCAGTTTCTAGATGTTTTAATTGTGTTTTAATAGGATTTAACTTGGGAGAGCAGTTTTAGGACGTGCCTAAATGTTTTAGGAGAATTTGGAGCCTATAAATAGAAGGGTTATGTAAGGATTTTTACCACAATTCAATTCTAACCCTAAATCCTAAGTGAGAAGAGAGAGTTTTGGAAAGATGTCATCTTGGGAGAGTGATTTGAAGAAAAAAGGAGGAGGCAGTGATAAAGAAGTTTATCAGTCAGAGTGCGCAATAGTTATACAACGGTTTCCTAGTCATTAATATTGAAGGGATAGCAAAGAAAATCACTAAAATTGAGGTTAATGAGGCTTCAATTGGAGCTAAAATGATGGAAGTTAATGCACATCTGGATCACATGGGATGGCAACTTAAGATGCAGTTTAGCCATACCAATTTTATTGAAGAAGCGGACAAGGCTATGTATTTGAAGAATAAATGGTTTGAATTAGATTCAACCAGAGTTATTAACCATCATCTGTTTTATCAGATTTACATTCTAAATTTTGAATGAGAGATAGATGATAAGACAGGATTCAATCCACCAAATGGAGAATGGAATTAAGTTTGTGATTTAGTGTTCGTGGTTTAGTGTTTGTTTGTTAATGTTAAGTGTGTTTAGTATGTTATTAATTTGGTGATTGTCTAATGTTTGTGTTTAGGAATTTTCTCATCCAAGACTATTTGGATTGAGAATCCATGTATTAAAAATGTTTGTAATCATTCGTGAATGAATATAAGTGTTTTTTGTGTGAAGATTTGTGTTATTTTGTGTTGAATCGAATTAGTTAAGATTGCTGAATCTTGAGTAAGAGGAGAGTTCAAAGGGGAGAAAATAGTTATTATAGAGTTATGAGACCATGTAGGGTTGGTTGTCTTAGGCTAAGAGTGCATTTCACTTAAATCAAAAAAATCAAAATTTGTGCACTAGCGCCTAAGCGCCAAGACCCTGCACTTATGCGCTGCATAAACTGAGAGACTGGGAGCCTAAGCGTCAAACCATTGGAACTTAAGCGCTGGTTCATGTAAACTAGTTTGCGAATGATTTTAAGTGACGATTCGGTCCGAAAAACTCCATTTTCACACCTTAGCATCGTCTCCCTCCTCAAGCTTTTGCGATTTTGAAGTTAGGGCACACCCTATTCTTAAGATTTCTTGGTGGTTTGGAGCAAAAATTGCTATATTTGATATCCTTGAGGTAAGAGCTTCACCTCTATGTAAAAAAAAATTTTCACCATGTATTTTGAGTAAATTCTTGATTTATCCAAAAATCACTATTCATGGTGAAAATTTGAGAAAAATCTATAGAAAATACATGGATTTGGTAGTTTAAGCTTTTAGGAGTTAAGTTTAGTGATTTAGAGTTGAATTTGGAATTTATTGTGAAATTTATATAATTTAATAGAAATGGTACCAAGAATGAAGAGGAGCAAGGGAAAGTCCCAATTTGATTCTAGCAAGTTTGTGAGTGCTAGAGCTGAGGATTGATACAGTGACGCCTTGCAATCAAGAAAGTTGATTCCTGAGCGATGTTTCAAAAGTTTTGGAGGAGCTGTAGAAGAGTGATTTCTGTCGTGCAAGAGTTCTATGCAAATCTATTGTTTTGTTGTTGTAGCAGTGATTTCTGTCGTGCAAGAGTTCTATGCAAATCTCGCTGAGGCTGAAGAAGGAGTCAAAGTGAGGGGAAAGATAGTACCTTTTTCATTTGAGGTAATAAATTAGTTTTATCATTTACCCCTAGCATTCTATGTTTTTATTCTATATATAGTCTTACTGAGGAGGGGTTAGACGAGATCATTTCATCTTTGACTACTGGAGAGGGCTTTGGAAGATTACTAATGAAAGGAGAGTTAATTTTTCCACTTCAAAGTTGGATGCCACTGCAAAGTCATGACCTATTTCATTTTTTTCTCATCTGATGCCTACCAATCATCTTAGCAAAGTGACCCGTGATCGAGCAACTTTGAACTATTATATCCAGCATTTTAAGCCCATCAATAATGGAGCTTTGATTTATAATGTTATTACCACTTCTATCGTTGCTGCTATTGCTGCAGGTATGGGATTTGCATCCTTGATCTTTTCTTTATGTGAGCAGGCTAGAGTTAGATTTGATAGCTAGGAAGAGATCTTGCAACTTCTTAAGCCCATTACCAGTGTAAATGTTAAATCTTATTTGCATCATTCCAATTTTGGCTGTAGAGGAGGAATTTCTAGTAGTTCTACTGCTTTGACATCTCGAGCTTCCATATCACGTGCTTCTACATCACAGGGTCCGACTTCTGTATCTGATTCTCAGTCACAACTATTGGAGAGGATATTAAACAATGTCATTTATACCACTAAAAAGGTATTAAATTTAGAAAATTTTGCAGAGCCTATGGATGGATACGTGAGGAGACGTTGTGATTATGAGGAAGAATAAGACTTAGCTATGAAGAACCTCAGGAGAGGTAACCAAGATGTAGTTTTACCTTAATATCTGAGATATTCAACATATGAGCCTACAACTACTTTTCAAAACTATTATTATATTTTTAAGTAAAGATTTATATTAGGATTTTTTTTTTTAGGAAAAGAAGAGTGGAATTCAAAATCATTAAAGGCCTATCTAAATATAGTAATTCTTGCCTGAAAAAGAAAAATTAAAAAGAAAAAGAAAAAGAGAAAAAGAAAAAATGAAAAAGAAAAAGAAAAGGAGAAAAGAAAAATTGAAAAGGGGAGGACAAGCTTGAGGATTATGGCCCAATAAAAAATTGGTTCCACATCTGATATCTCTATAGTATAAGGCTTAAGAAACTCTTAAGCTTAAGGATATAATAAGGTAAGTTAAAATATGCTAAATAAAAATTTTTAAGTGGAGATTAGAGAATGCCTAAGCTCTATATTTGGAGAATCTACAATATTTTTGAACATGATAGAAACTCATATTTTCATATTTCTTAACATAAAAAATTTTTAAACTTTAAGTTGGTCTCATTTACTAATACTTTTTCAAAATTGGACAACTTTATTTCTACATCAAAATTTTAGAAAATCCTAAAAATACTCATATACATAATCTAATTTTTTAGTTTTTAAAGATTGAAGTGTCACTTAATGACAAATAACATTTTAAGTATGGGGGATTTTGATACATCTAAAATATATAGTCTTTTTATACACATTTTTATACCTATTTTTTGAGATATTGCGCTTTAATGAAAGGTATTTGTGTGTTTTTATTTTAGGTACAATCAAATGGATGAAAAATATTAATAACAGTGAAAAAAGATTGAATTTAGAGCAAAAATGAAGAAGGTGCAAAAATGAACTGCGGCGCTTAAGCGCCTAGGACTGGCTCTTATGCGCTAGTTATACAGAGAGAGGCACGCCTAAGCACCGGTACCACGTGCTTAAGCCCCAGAAGGTTACAAGATGATTCATTGAATTTAGATAAATTTTTGAAGAGGTGTTTGAAGCAACCTTTGGTAGAAACGTGGGAAATAGCTCATGGACACGAAAATTCATTCAATTGACTTTTGAAAAGAGGCAACTTCTAGAAGATTCATTGAATAGAAACACATTTTGAAGAGACACCAAGGCACCTTTTGGATTTTTATGAAAGAAGACTTGGATCTTCAAAGGGAGAGGCCATCTAATCCCAACAAACAGGCATCATCCATCCAAGTAACTGCCGATGTCGTTGCCCATCGCTGCCGCCGTCGTCGGCCACCTTTTCTTTTTATTTTGAGTTTAAGTTTGTATTATGAGTAAAGGAAGAGAATTCAAAGGTACTTCAAGACATTTTCTGGAGAGAATTTGGCATAAGTGTTTATCTTTGTGACTAAATTTAGTTTTAATTTAGATTTCTTGTTTATGTGCAAGATTTATACCTTTAAACTCAAGTGTGGTTGTGTTTTCTCCATGGATTTTGAGTAGTTTTCTTTATTTTTTTCCTTAAAATGATAAGTGATTAATTATTGAAAGGAAGTTTTGTGAAGTAGTAGACTTTAATGTTGGAAGAAGTTGTGTTGATTTGAAACCTTGTATTTCATTTACTTCTTGATTTGGCTAGTTATGACGTTACTACCTATTGTGAGAACATGTAAGATCTGAGATGGTATTGTCTTAGCAACAAATGGTAAGAATCACATTTGGTTTCATGTATGAGAATGTAGTTCATCGGGTTGAGTGCAAATAACTAGGGAAATAAACTTTCATGGGTGTAGAATTAGAGGACTTTAGAGTAACAAGCTAAAGCCCCCAATTTGATTTATAGTTTTAGGTTTTGATTTGAGATGTTAGCCCCCAGGTGGAGGGAGAAGAGGGAACTCTAGAGTGAGAGCTAGTATCTTCCCAACCTAACCGGTCTTCAAGACTATTAAAACTATAGATTAGCCAATGTTCTTTGTAGTATCTTTAGTAATGGTAAATAATATTTTTGCTCCTATTTGGCACAACACAATTAGTATACTTCCACAACAGAAGCTCTATACTTATTACTAATTCATGATAAGGATAAAGAAATTTTATTTTTATTGCCTTCATCTTGCAAGTATTTAGTTAATTTAATTAGTTGTTTACTTTTATTTTCATATATCCAAAAATTACAAAAAGAATTAAACTTTCTTTCCTATTATAGCATCTTGAGTTTAAGTAAGAACATTTTGCTAAGTAAAATTTTGTTATCTAATTTCTCTTGTTTTATAAAGTGCATATTGCCAATTTTCCCTGTGGGTTTGATATTCGAGGCTTAATAAAAAAGTTCTATATTACTTGATAACAATATTTATACTTGCGTAGTATCCTATATTTAATTGTTATTATAATTGTATTCTTCTTTGCTTCATAGTAGAAAATTTAAATAGCTTTTGCTTTGGATCAAGTTTTTGGCTTTGTTGCAAAGTAGGAATCGCTATTAAGAAAATTAAGAATATAATCACATACATCGCATTTTACATCTATGTAGAAAATCAGGATCATCTAATGCAATAATTATATATAAATTCTCAAAAGAAGGCCACATGGTCCCATAAAATCTAATCCCCATACCTCAAAAATTTCAACTTTCAATATGAAATTTAAAGGCATTTCATTTCTTTTCAAATTATTACCTACTCGCTGACATCGATCACATGTTCTTACATACATATTAACATCTCTAAATAGAGTAGGCCAATAAAATCATGATTGTAAAATTTGTGAGCAGTTCTGTCAATTCCAAAATGTCCTCTGAAATCAGAATCATCACATTTTTGAATAATTTGTTGGGTTTCATCATAAGGTACACATCTCCAAAAAAAACTTTATCTTTGCACTGTTTATATAAATAAGGATCATCCCAGAAGTAAAATTTTGCATTGTGAATAAATTTTCTTTGATGTTGTAGTGTTAATCCATACGATACAAGATCACTAACAATGTAGTTAACAATGTTTGCATACCAAGGTACTTTCCTATCATTAAAAATAAATAATTTTTCATCTGGAAAATCTTCATTAATTTCACTTTCAAGGTTAATTAATTGTTTATGTTCCAGCCTAGATACATGATCAGTTATTTGATTATCAATTTCTTTTCTATCTATTACTGCAAAGTTGAATTCTTGCATTAGAAGAATCCATCTGATTAATCTTGGTTTAACTTTTTTCTTTTGCATTAAATACTTTATAGCAGGATGAATTGTATGCACAATACAATTAGTTCTAATGAGATATGATCTGAATTTATCAAAAGCATAAACAATTGCTAATAAATCTTTTTCAATAGCATTATAAATGATTTGAGCGCCATTAAGAGTTCTACTTGCATAATATATAACCTTATAAATTTTTTCATATCTTTGTCCTAAAACCGCTGCAATTGCATAATTACTAGTATTGCACATTAATTCAAATGGTTTCTCCCAATCAAGTGAAACAATTATAGGTGAAGTGATTAATTTTTTCTTTAAAAAGTTCAAAGGAATTCAGGCATTCTTGATTAAAATCAAAATTTACATCTTTTCCTAAAAGTTGGCATAGAGGCTTAGTAATTTTTGAAAAATCTTTAATGTACCACTTGTAGAAACCAACGTGTCCTACAAAATTTCCAACCCCTCTCACAGTAGTTGGTGGAGGCAGTTTAGCGATAACTTGAATTTTTGTCGGATCTACTTCCATACATGTCTCACATATTTTATGCTAAAGTACTATTCCTCCTGCAACCATAAATTATCATTTTTCCCAATTCAATACTTTGTCTCTTCACATCATTCTAAAACTTTTTCTAAAAGATTTAAACATGATTCAAATGAAGTTCTGAACACTGAAAAGTCATCCATAAAAACTTCTATCCCTTTTTCAATTAAATTGCAGAAAATTGACATCATACACCTTTGAAATGTTGCAGGTGCATTACATAAACTTAAGGCATTTGTCTAAAAGCAAAAGTGTCATAAGTACTAGTAAATGTTGTCTTCTCTTGATCCTTGGGAGCAATGGGAATCTGGTGATAACCAGTATATCCATCCAGAAAATAGAAAGATCTTTGCCTAGCAAGTCTATCCAACATTTGATCCAGAAAAGGTAGAGGAAAATGATCTTTCCTAGTGGTTGAATTTAATTTTCTTTAGTCAATAAAAATTCACCAACCAATGACTTGTCGTGTTGGAATTGGTTCATTCTTCTCATCTACAACAACAATCACTCCTCCTTTCTTAGGAACATAATGAATTGGACTAACCCAAGCACTATCTAAAATAGGATAAATAATTCCAGTATCTAACCATTTTAAGTTTCTTTCCTTACCACTTTTTTCATAATTGGATTTAATCTTTTTTTAGGAGCAGGTCTTGTTTTATGATGTTTTTCTAATAAAATTATGTGCATACAAATTGAAGGACTGATTCCTTTGATATTAGATGTTGTCCATCCAAAAAGCTTTCTTATATCTTCTTAAAGTTTCTAGTAATTTTTGTTCTTGCGGTTCAGTTAACGTTGAAGTACTATAACATGTAATGTAGACCAATCTCCTAAGATTGCTTACTTTAAATGTGGATGGAGTATCTTCATCTCAATTTCAGGTGGTTTTTTTATAAAAGGACTAAGAATCTTACTACTCTCCGTAGTGTCTAACATTTCAAACCTTTCTTGAACATAATTTAAATCCTCATTACTCACTTTAATAGATTCATATTGCATCTTATCCTCAACTTCAAGCTCCAAATATTCTTCTTTAATTCTTTATTCAAAATTTTCAGTAAAATAACCATTAATCTACATTCTAAAGCATTCATCATCTTTTTCCATTTGCTGAGTATTTCGTTTATTTTGTTATATTAAATGTAACTTCTTGATCATTGACTCTCGTGGTTAATTCTGCTTTTTGTTAACAAGAAAAGGTCTTTCTAAAATAATTGAAATTTCTTCATCTTCTTTCATATCTAACACATTAAAATCTACTAGAAAGATAAATTTATCCACTTCAACCAATACATCTTTTATAACTCCTTTAGGTATAGGTAATTGAACGATCAACTAACTGAAGAGTTACAGTTGTAGATAAAATATTTCCTAAACCTAATCTTTTAAAAATGGACAAAAGCATTAGATTAATACTAGCTCCCAAATCACATAAAGCTTTTCCATAAAATCTTTCTCCTATCGTAAAAGGAATAGTAAAGCTACCAGATCTTTAAGTTTTTCAGAAAGCTTTTTCTCAATTATTGAACTAGACTCCTGGCTTAGTGCAATAGTTTCATTATCAGTAAATTTCCTCTTCTTATTAAGTATATCTTTCATAAACTTCACATAGCTAGACATTTGTTTGAGGGCTTCAATAAATGAAATATCTCAGGTTAATTTCATAAGTGCTGCCAAGAATTCTAAAATTTGTTTATCTGAATTTTGTTGTCTCAATATTTAAGGAAATGGTGGTGGCAGTTTTTCTATAGTAATTTTCATTGGTTCAATAAGGTATTTTAATTCACAATCATTATCTTCTTCAGACTTTAAATTTCCTCTCTTTCTTTCTCAATTTCAATTTCTTTTTGAATTTTTGTTTCCAATTCTCTTCCACTTCTTAGTTGAATAGCTTTAATTTATTCTTTATTCTGGTCTTTTCAATTAATCTCAACATTACTAGGAAGAGTTCATGAAGGTCTACTGCTAAGTGCGGTAGCAATATGCCCCAATTGACTTTTAATATTTTTAAGTGCATCTCCTTGACTTTGTAATTGTTTTCCCATGTTTAATATTAATTCTTTCATAGAAATTTTCTTCTCCTTAAATTGTCGATTACTATTAAAACCTATAGGATAATAGGTTCTATGGTTAATATTTCCCTAGTTGTTTAAATTTCCCAATGGATTCACTGGATTGTTCCCCTACTGTGAATTTACACTATTAGGATTATCATTATTCTAATTTAGATTAGGATGATTCTTTCAACCTGAATTATAATAATTTGAATAAGGATTATAATTTCTATTATTTATTGCATTCAAAGTCTCATGTGATGGTTGAAAGTCTATCATTTGTCCTAAATAATTTTCCTCAATCACAAAAGGCGTTTGAGAATAATGCATTCCAAATTGATCTATTTTCTTTGACATAGCAGCAATTTGAGCAGCTATAATAGACATAACATCATAATCATGAACACTGGTTACTCTTTTAAGATTTAGCCTTTCAGAAGGTCATTGAAAATTGTTAGTGGTCATCTCTTCAATTAAAGAATATGCTTCATCGAATGGCTTTGACATTAATGAACCACCAGCAGTAGCATCAATAATAGATTTAAGAGATCCCACTAATCAATTATAGAATGTTTGAATTATCAACCAATCTGGTAAAGCATGGTGTGGATACTTCTTAAAGAGATCTTTAAATCATTCCCTAGCTTCATAAATTGATTCCCCATCAAACTGACAAAAAGATATAATATAGTTTCTAGGTTTCGCAGTTTTGGATGGTGGAAAATATTTTGCTAAGAATTTTTGAGATAAATCTCTCCAAGTTCTGATAGATACAGGTGCTAATGAGTTTAACCATGCCTTAGCTTTATCCCTTAATGAAAAAGGAAAAAGACTAAGTATGAAAGCTTCATCTGACACTCTGTCATATTTAAATGGAGCACATAATTCTAGAAAACTAACAAGATGTAAACTAGTATCTTCAGATGGTATACCCCCAAACTAATTATTTTTGTACCATTTGGATGATATCCAGTTTAAGTTCAAATGAATTTGCAGTTACATCAGGAGTTTAAATGCTTAAATGAGTTTCATCTGTTGTAGGGTTAGCATAATTTCTTAAGGTTCTTTGTTGATGTTCCATTTTGTTCAAATTGTTACTATTTTTTTGCTATTTTCAAATTTTTCTTACAGTTCTCTCTAATTTAAAATAAATGGTACTAATCCTTGAGATCCTAAACTATGCATACAAAATCACAAATAATAATATTTTTTTTTGTATTTTTAAAAATAAACACTCACACATAATAAGTTTAACAGTTCACATACAGTCTCTTAAGCTTTTATTTATAATTTTTCTGTTACTCCCCGGAAACGGCACAAAAAACTTGATGTGGATCCTACTGTATGCAGTTGATCTATATAATTAGAGTTAAACCTAAATACTTGTTTTGCTAATAAAATTACTTTTCATGATCCAAACTATGTTTTCAATATTTAATATTCACTAGGTCATAAATGCAAGTATAATTATCACTCCATTAATATAGGGCTCTAATGGAGTCCTAAGTAAAGATCACACAGAGAGAGCGTAAAATTCTACTAATATTAAAGATACTTTAAACGACAGTATGAAAACTACAGAAAATATTAGTATGAAACCAAAAGATAATTTTTGTAATGCAAGACTAACAGAACTAAATTTACTAAGCTAATTTTTAAACTTAAATTTAAATCTAACGTCAGCAAGCGAAGTATTTTTAACTAAGGTTTCAAATTTAAGAAAGTATATTTCCCATTTTCAATAAGGTTATAGCTAGTGAAAAATCAAATTTTATATATAATTGCATGTGACATATACGAGCAATATTATTTTTTAATCCTCTTTATCAGAACCAAATAACATTGGCTAATTCAGATGTTTTGAATCTAAATCTATGGTTAGGCTGGGAAGATACAAGCTGACACTCTTGAGTTCCCACTTCCCGTCACTTAAGGGCTAATAATCTTGTTCTAGTTTCTAAACACCTTAACTAAATTGGGGATTTTAGTCTGTCACCCTAATATCACCAATTCTACACCCATCAAACAATATTTCTCTATTTATTTGGACTTAACCCCATGGACTTTACTCTCATCCATGACATTAAATGTCATTCCTACTTAAATGCTGAAATCATAGCCCTTCGAGCTCACATGTTTTTGCATATATTTTAATAAAATCAATTGGCCAGATTGAAAAGTAAATTAAGTTCAAGATTTGAATCATCACAATTAAAAAATTAAGAACATATTGATTATTCACATTACTATATCTTATTGTAAAGGAAAAGACAAAGCAACTAATCAGAATTCATGAAGAAGAGATAATAAAACATGGATTTATATATATAAAAACAAGTTTACACAACACTAAAGTGAAGAAAACAACTTATCTTACTCTGCTCCATAAGCAAATCCCTTGAAATTCCTCTGAATCACTTCCTTCTACTTACAATAGTATGCGCCCTTCTCTAAGGATTGAAATGAATAAACAATCTCTCATTTTCCCTCTCCTTTTACAACGCTTAGAGAAGAGTCTCTCTAAATCTCTCAAAAACCTAAGGATGGAATTTTTAGCCTTATTTCTCTTTTTGCTTCCTTTATTTTTTCTATCTAAAATGAGTATTAAATAATGTGTGGTCAAAATTCCAAGAGTCTCCATAGGCATCCCTTCAAAATCCGTCCAAATTCAATGCATTTTTTTGAATAACTGTCCTGGCACCGTTCGACACCATTCGTTTTGTTCCAAAGATTCAGGTGCATGTTCTAGCCTCATTCGGCTCCATCATAAACTTTTACTCTTTTTGCTCCAAATTTCATCCTTTTTGCTTCTTTTAAGCCCAAATACCCAATTTAAATATACATGTATAAAAAATAAAAATACCCTTCTTTAAAGTGCAATATCACCAAAAATCACCAAACATAAGCATTAAAAAAAGTATATGAAAAATTGAACATCTCTTTGGTGCATCAACGACTTCTTCATGGATGTTTGATCCCAATTTTATATGTCAATACGATGTATGTTCATCCCTCCCTACACCAGCTTGCCCTGGATTGCCTAAGTAGGACCCATCCCTATTCAGTTTGAACCAACTTCGGAACCTTCCACTTGACCTGGACCACAGAGTTCGTCCTGCCCGAAACTCGTCTAGTCCGAAAAAGACTCAGCAACCTTAGCCAGAGACGAGAGGCTAAGATTTGGAGAGGGAGAGAGGGAGCCTTGTCTGAACACAATAGACTTTCAGTAGAGCCAGAGGCAGCCAAGACCAAAAGTGAAAAGCATGCTACAATGGAAAGGAGGGGTAGAGGCACTAAGTCAGTCTATTCGGACCTAGAGGCGATCTAGACAAGAGTTAGGTAAGATTACCGCGACTCCTTTCTTGGTTATATTCTAAATTTTTCCTTACTTATAATTCTTACTTTGCAATCGTGCCAAAAACTTGTTTACCAATAATAGCTAAGGAAAAACACAATCACACTTATCATTTTAAGGAAAAAAGATAAAGAAAACTGCTTAGAATTCATGGAGAAAACACAACCACACTTAAGTTTAAAAGTAAAAATCATGCAAACAAACAAGAAGTCTAAATTAAAACCAAATGTAGTCAAAAAGATAAAAACTTATCTCAAATCCTCTCCACCAAACACTTGAAGTTCCTTTAAATCTCTTCCTTCTCTTACAATATAAATTACAAGTCAAAATAAAAATAAAAAGGAGGGCGACGTGTGTGGCTATGGACGTCAACGACGTGTGTGAGTGAATGGAAGGGAGGCCGATGATAGATATTAATCAATCCAAGTCTTCTTTTATAATTTTCCAAAAGGTGCCTTGGTTTCTCTTTTTGAATGTATTTTCGTGGAATGTGTCCACATTCAAGGAATCTTCCAAGAGTTGCCTCCTTTCAAAAGCCAATTGAATGTATTTTCGTGTCCATTAACTATTTTTCACATTTTCACCAAGGCTTGCTTCAAAGACCTCTTCAAAAATTTATCTAAATTCATTGAATCGCCAAATAACTACTTTTCGCGCTTAAGCATGAGATACTAGGCGCTTAGGCGTGGCCTTCTCTATTTTACTAGCGCGTAAGCTCCAGTTCTGGGTGCTTAGGCCCCACAAATCTTTTGCATGCCTTCTTAATTTTTGCTCCAAATTTCATCCTTTTTCACTCCTTTCGTCATTTTTCATCCATTAGATTGTACTTCAAAGAAAAACACACAAATACCTTCCATTAAAGCGTAACATCTCAAAAATAGGTATAAAAATGTGTACATAAAGACTATATATTTTAGGTGTATCAAAATCCCCCATACTTAAAATGTTATTAATCCTCAAGTGACACTTCAATCTTTCAGAACCAAATTAAGTAGATTATGTAAATGAGTTTCTTCAGGATATTCTAAAATTTTAATCTAAAAATATAGTAGTCCAATTTAGAAAAAACATTAGTACATGAGACCAACTTAGAGTTTAAAAAATTTTTAATGTAAAGAAGTCTGAAAACATGAGTTTCTATCTAGTTCAAAAATACTTGTAAATTCTCCAAATATATAGTTTAGGCATTCTATTTTCTTCACTTAAAAATTTTTATTAAGAAAAATTATACTTACTATGTTTTATCCTTAAGCTTAAGAGTTTCTCAATTCTTATACTTTAAAAAGATTAGATGTAGAACCAATTTTCAATTAGGCACTAATCCTTAAGCTTTTCCTCCCATTTTCTTAACTTTTTTTTTGTGAGGATTACTATATCTGGATAGGTCCTTAATGATTTTGAATTTCACTCCTCCTTTCCTAAAGCAAAGTTCTAATATAAATCTTTTACTTAAAAACCTAATAATAGTTTTGAAAATTATTTTAATAAAAGAAACTTAAGTATTGAAAATAAAAGTCTAACTCGTCTAAATTTTTCAAAAGTACAATTTCTCCTACTAAAGATAGTTACACAATATTTATCATTTCTATGCTAAAAATTTTTAACTATAAGTTTTTCTTCATAACTATAGGTTTCAACTAAATTCTCTTACTCATTTCTATATTAAAAAATTTTACTTCCCTAATATAACTTCATATGCATAATCATTTTTTTTCAAATCAAAATCAAATTTATTTGTAGTAAATTTGAGAACAAATGAACTTCAAGTTTTATAAAATTTTTCATCCCCCCCCCCCAAACTTAAATTTTTAATAGGATAAAACATTTTAGCATCATGTATATATAGGCAGGAATGAAAACTAAAAAATAACATGCTTACAGGAAATTTTGCATCTTAAACATACAAGTACAAAAATTTAAAACAAGAGTAAAAATTTAATTGATCAAATTTTATTTTAACTTTAACATGTGAAGATTAACTAGACTTCTATGCAATGGATGATAACATAAAAGCAAACAAACACACTAGCAGACATTCACAACTGCAACATAAAGAAAATACCTAGTAGTAATTTGAAATTTTTAAACATGAAGTTCTTAAGTGAAAGTTAGTAACATTCTAAACCTTACTATGATTCAGGATTAATTTCAAAACAAACTAACAAAATACACGAGACAACACAGTTATAACAATTACTACCACAAAAGCAAGATATAACTACACACAATAACATAAATACATCACAAAAGTGTCAAACAAAAAAACACACAAAAAGTAGCAGTCTCAACAAGGACAACTCAAAAAAAAATAATAGTATAGTATAGTTGTACCACAAAAAGTTCACAACAATAAAAAAATCTAAACTAAAGCACTCAGTCTAATCTTCCTCCTCCTCATCAACATCACTATCATTACTATGTCAGAAAGCAGTAGGCTCATATGATGGATATTTTGGACATGAAGGGAAAACTACACTTTGATCACCTCTCATGTGGTTTTCCAAAAATAAGTGAATTTTTTCATCATAATCACTATGTCATCTCATATAACCACTATATGATCTACAAAATTCATTAAATTCAACACTTTGTATGTAGTATAATTAATGTTATCTAACATTCTTTGCATAAATATGACTGTGAATCAGAACTAGAACTCTGACCTTGTGATGTTGAAGCACGTGAGGTAGAAGCACAAGAAGTAGAGGCACCTGAACTACTAGAAAATCCACCTCTCTAGCCAAAGATTGAGTGATGTTAATAAGACTTCACATTAGCACTTGTAATGGGCTTTGAAGGCTGCAGTATCTCTTTACAGCTATCGAATCTAACACATGTTTGCTCACATAATGAAAATATTAAGGATGCAAATCCCAAACCAGCAGTATTAGCAGCGGCGACAGAACTGGTTATAGTCTCATAAATCAGAGCTCCAATGTCAATGGGCTTGAACTGCTGAATGCAATAGTTCAAGATAGCTTTATCTCGAGTAAATTCACTAAGTTGGTTGGTTTGTGGTAGACGAGGATGTGGCATCTAACTTTGACACGGGGAAGTTGACTCTTCTTTCATTAGTGATCTTCCATAGTCCACTTCCACCGGTCAATGATGATATAATCTCGTCCAACTCTTCTCAATCGGACTATAATTTTAGTAAAAACATAACGTAGTAGGGGCAACTAGTAAAACAAATTTATTACCTCAGGGGAGAAAGACACTTGTTTTCCTCAAATCATGACCCGATCTTCTTCATCTTCAGAGAGCTTTGCATATAACTCCCAAACAATAGAAATCATAACCACAGCAGAAAAATAGAAAAAATGTTTCTACTATTGGAGAACAATCAAGACTTCTACTCTGTTACCCGGACTCTTAAAACATCTTGCAGGAATCAGTTTCCTCGACTGTAGTGCATGGTTATATCTATCCCGAGCTCTTGAACTAACAAACTTGCTTGAATCAAAATGAGCCTTCCCTTTACTCTTTTTCATTCTTGGGGCAATTTCTAAAAATCATATAAAATTCACAATAAATCCTAAATTCAACTGTCAATCATTAAACTCAAGTTCTAAAAGCTTAAACTAACATTTCTATGTATTTTTCACATATTTTTCTCAAATTTTCACCATGAATAGTTATTTTCGATCAAATCCATAATGTGCTCAAAATACATGGGGAAAATTAAAATTTTTGCAGAGAAGTGAGGCTCTTACCTCAAGAAGAGCAAATATAAAAATTTAGCTTGAAACCACCAAGAGATTATCACTATATAGGATGCACTAGCTCTCAAAATTGCAAAAATTGAAAGTAGGAGATGAAGTCAGGGTGAAAATGGAGGTTTTTTGCTCAAATATTTGCTTTAAACTGTTCGTGAACGGCTTTACATGAATCGATGCTTATGCACGACTGGTTCGATGCTTAGGCACCTAACTCTTGGGTTAGCCAGTGCTTAAGCACGGGGTCTTGGAGCTTAGGCGCCAATGCACAAATTTTGATATTTTTTATTGTAAGTGAAATGCACTTCTAGCCTAAGTCAACAACCCCTATATGACCATATAAATCTTTAACAACTATTTACTTCTCCTTCAACACTTCTTTTTCTTAAGATTTATCAAACATAACTAATTCAATGCAACACAAAATAACACAAAATTTTATACAAACAAACACTTAAATTGATTCACAAACAAATACAAATATTTTTGATGCATAACTTCTCAATCTAAAGAGTCTTGGATGAGATAATTCCTAAACACAAACACTAAACAAATTTAACATTAAAAACAAATAAAAGAAACTTAATACTAACAAACAAACACATAATAACTATGGGTTGCCTCCCATAATGTGTTTGGTTTAACGTTGTCAACCCGACGTAACCAGTGCCTATTCTAGTTGACCCAACAACATAAGATCATTTAATTTAAGTTGATCACCTAAAAGTAGGATTTCAGCCTGTGACCATTCACTTTGAGTATTTTCTCGTTTTAGGATCTTTGATATCTATAGCTCCATAGGGATAAACTTTTAGCACTACAAATGGGTCCATGCATATGGACTTAAGTTTGCTTCAAAATAATATTAACCTTGCATTATATAGCAAAAATTGTTGCCCTGGCTTAAGAGTTTTAGTAAGAATCCTCCGATCATGCCACATCTTCATCTTTTCTTTATAAATCTTAGCACATTCATAAGATTCATTCCTTATCTCTTCAAGCTCATTGAATTGCAATAATCTTTTCTCACCAGCATCCTTCAAATTATAATTATATTCTCTAATAGCCCAATATGCTTTAAGCTCAAGTTCAACTGATAAATGACAAGCTTTCCCAAAAATTAGCCTATATGGGGACATTCTTATAGGACTTCTATATGCAGTCCTATAAGCCCATAAAGCATAATCAAGTTTAACTGAACATTCCATTTTTGTTGGATTCATATATTTTTTCAATATTCTTTTAATTTCAAGATTTGATAATTGAGCCAAATCCCTTTTCTGAGGATGATAAGCAGTAGCAATTCGATGGTTGATATGATATATCTTTAATAATTTCTCCATTATTACATTTCTGAAATGACTTCCCCCATCATTTATGATCACCCTCGGCATCCCAAATCTAAAAAAATATTTTTTTTTTTAAAAGCTTTGCAACAATTTGAGCATCACATTGAGGTAAGATAATAGCTTCTATCCATTTGGATACATAGTCTACTGCTATCAATATTTATAAATTTCCAAAAGATGGTATAAATGGTCCCATAAAACCTAATCCCCGAACATCAAATATCTCAACTTCCAACACATAATTGAGGGGCATCTCATTTCTTCTGGAAATATTGCCTACTCATTACATCGATCACAAGTTTTTATATAAGCATTAACAACTCTAAAGATTGTAGGCCAATAAAATCCATATTGTAAAATTTTGTATGTTGTTTTATCAACACCAAAATGTCCCCCAAAATTAGAATTATGTCATTTTTGGATAATTTCATGAGTTTCTTCTAAAGGCACACATCTTCAAATAATTAGATCCTTTTCTGTTTAAATAAAAATGGGTCATCCCAAAAATAAGTCTTAGCTGTAGATAAAAATTTCCTCTTATGTTGGTATGTCATTTCATAGGGTATAATATCACTAACAACAAAGTTCACAATGTCGGCATACCATGGAACACGCCACTCATTAATATTGAACAATTGTTCCTTCGAAAAATGTTCATTAATTTTTTTCTAAAACAGAGTGGTTTTTCTAATTAAAGCATGAACAGTTGATCAGCGATTTGATTATCAACTCCCTTCCTATCTACTATCTTAAAGTTAATTTTTTGTAAAAGAAGAATCCATCTTATCAGTCTTGATTTTTCATCCTACTTTTTCATTAAATATTGAATAACATAATGATAAGTATGCACAACACACTTAGTTCCAATTAAGTATGATCTGAATTCATCAAAAGCATATATTACTGTTAATAACTCTTTCTTAGTTGTGCTATAATTATTTTTAGCTTCATTAAGAGTTCTACTAGCATTGTAGATTACTTTGAAATCTTATCATGCTTTTGTCCTAAAATAACTCCAATATCATAATCACTTGCATCACACATTAATTCAAAAGGTTTTTCCCAATCTGGTGAAACAATAATTGATGCAGTGAATAATTTTTCTTTTAATAACTCAAAAGCTTTTAGACACTCCTTATTAAAATTAAAAATTACATCTTTTTCAAGCAAATGGCATAGAGACTTGGCAATTTTTGAAAAGTCATTAATATATTGCCTGTAGAATCCAGCTTGTCCTAAAAAACTCCTAATTTACATCACACTTATTGGGTAAAGTAAACTAGCGATCACTTGAAATTTTGCAGGGTCTACTTCCATTCCATTTTATGATATTTGATGTCTTAAAACAGTTCCTCCTACTATAAAAAATTGGCATTTTTCCCGGTTAAGAACTAAATTTATTTCTTCACCTTGCTAAAGAACTTTTGATAAATGTTCCAAGCATGAATCAAATGAAGTTCAAAATACAAAAAAATCATCTATAAAAACTTCAATTCCTTTTTTAATTAAATCACAGAAAATAGTCATCATGCATGTTTAAAATGTGGCAGGGGCATTACATAAACCAAAGGGCATTCTATTAAAAGCAAATGTACCATAAGGACTGGTAAAAGTTGTTTTCTCTTGATCTTTAGGAGTTACTTGAATTTGGAGATAACTAGTATATCCATCCATAAAATAAAAATATTTATGCCCAGCTATTTTATCCAACATTTGATCTAGAAAGGGTAGTGAAAATGATCTTCCTAATGGCGAGATTATATTTTCTATAATCAATGCATATTCACCAGCTTGTGACTTGTCTTGTTGGTATGAATTCATTATGTGCATTCATAGTCACAGTCACCCCTCATTCAAAGGAACATAGTGAATCGAACTAACCCATGCAGTATCTGAAATAGGGTAGATAATTCCAGCATCTAACCACTTCAAATTTTCTTTCTTAACAACTTCTTTCATAATAAGATTCAATCACTCTTGAGGATCAGCCCTCGGTTTACAGCTCTCTTCCATATGAATTCTACGCATACAAATTGAAGGACTGATTCCTTTAATATTAGCAATTGTCCATCCAAAGTCTTTCTTATGATTCTTTAAGGTTTTCATTACACTCACTTCTTCTTCTGTAGTTAATTTTGAGGAAATTATAACAGATATTGTTGAGGAATAACCTAAAGAGACATATTTTAAATGTTTAGGAAGTAACTTCAATTCAAATTCATGAGGTCTTTAAATTGATGGACAAAAAGATTTCATTCATCATCCTTATAAAAACTTTTTCGAACATAATTTGAATCTTCCTTAAAAAATCTTCAAATTGGTGAAAGTCACCCCAAGTTGTTCCTTTAACAAACAAACTTCATCTGAGGATGTGCTAACTAACTATGCTAAGAAAATTTCTATATCAATTAGAGCCTTGATCAAAACTTCTCTCATCTCCTTTGATGAGATCAAAGCATCATAAATGCTTAGATTGGCTGACAACTTCTTAAAATGAGCTAGTACGTTGTAATCCACTTTTTCTGAACTCCTAATTTCCTCTTGGGCAGTGTCTCTTCCATTGTTGGAGGTGGCTCCTCTTGAGTAACCGCTTGTTTTCCTTTTTCTATTGTAGCCGCTCTTGAGGGTAACACTTTCCCAAGCCTTAAATTTATCTTTGTTACCTCATCCATCTTATGAATAAGACCCAAAGGATCTTCTTCTAATGTCACAGCTGATTCTTCTAGCATTTATTTTGAATTAGAAAATTCCAAGTTGATGCTAATTGGTGTTCCTTTGCATTTGAGGACTAGTTCCTCCTTTTCTGAACTATCATAGTCAATGTTGTTGACATCCTGTTCACCTTCATTAATGTATTCTTTAAAATTTTGTATGATTTGAGGATCGTTTTAGGAATTGAAATTGGGGTTCAATTGGTTGTGGTTAGTTGCATAATCATTAGAGACATTCAAAATGTAGCCAAAATCATAATTGTTAAAATTATAAGACTCTAGAGGGGCATAGACATAATAATATGGAGTTAGTGATTTGAGGAAATTCTCCCCCAAATCAGAAACAACCAATCAGATAGGGGCAGTTTGCATTCCACTCCTCATGTTATCGATCTTCACGTTATCCATAATCTTCTCCTGCTTCGTCTCCTATCACGGCGGCTTCTTTGGCATAATGTCTATCACCAACTTGGTAAGGTGCATACTCTAAGATGAAGCTTGTGATGACGTGATCTGAATCGGGTCCAGTATCTTTTTGGAAGTCCTAGTTCAAACTTTGCTCAATCCCTCATTCAATGTATAGGGCTCTATTAAAGAGATAGGCTTGGGCAAAATCATACTTTCTGAACCTTTTCAATTTCTTTTAAATATTCTTTTAGAATTTTTATATTTCCATCTTTAAAATTTCTCTCAAGCCAATCATTGAAGCTGAAACAACCCTTTACGGTATGTCCAAGTAATATGTGGTATGGCAAATAATTGGGTTGATCTTTCTTATTAACTTCCTCCAATTTGTTTAGCTCAGGCAATCTGAACTATGGCTTCTTTATTAAATTTCTAAACATCTTTTCCACTGTGTCACCCTTGCAGGAATAGATCCTTTTCAACCGAGCAATCATCATCAGACCCTGTCCTCCATCTACTTTGTCAGGTCTCTGCTAGAATGACTCCTAACCAAGCTGGTTGTACTACTGACCATACTGTTGGACATGTTGAACATAGTACTGTGGCCACTGAACACACTGCTGAGATGACTGCTGTACATACTACTAAGTCAACTCATCCTGAATCTGCATAGGTTGCTTACCCTTGTCTACCGTTGCCACTGTTTCGGGCTTCTTCTCAAATGCTTTTGCAGCTCTGGGCTTTTTAATGTTTTCTGGAGGCTCTATGTACTTAATCTCCTTCTGTAGGTTATGGGCTTTATTGATTAGCTTTTTAAATGACTTAATGGTGAGTCCTTTAAGCATGAAATCTATCGGCCTGTGGATGCTCTTAAGTAAGGCCTCAATCGCATCTTGTTTCTGCCATTAAGGCTCTCACCTCATACTCAAATTCCTCCAACATATAATGTACTCCACCAAAGTTTATGTGGATTTTTTATGCTTCATTATAAAATCTCCATTAGTAATGCAGTGTTGCAACTCATCAAACCTCTTCACAAATAAATTGCCAATTATGTAAATGTTCTGATTATGCAATTCTGCATACCGATCAAACGCAATCCATGAATGGCTGCTCATGAACTAGAAAAAAAGTAAAGCTTCACTACCGTCCGTGTTGTAGCAACTTGCCTGGAAGTGTGCAATGTGATGTCGGGTATTTTCCATTCCATCAAAAGTCTTAAAGGTTGGTTGTACAAAATCCTTAGGATATGGACGGAATCGAACTCCTCCAGGTATGGTCTACCCTTTGAAATCTATGTGCCCCCTTCTAATTGGGTTAAGGCTTCCTTTACTTTTTATTGGACTAGTTGCTTAATTTCCTTCTCTGACACCATGTTTTAAGTTGAATCTTTCTTTGGCAGTTCTTCTCGGTCGGCAGAAGCGACCTCATATCTTTCATCAGTAATATAACCAATCTCCGGATAGTTTATCACCAAGGATGTTATCTGATGTGAGTCTAGTTTTCCTTACATTGTAATCATGGTGGTCATAATGTCTTCAATTTTCTTTTCAAGACAGTTGATCTTTTGAATGGAAGGCTCTTTAATGAATCTAGACACTTTAGAAGGCTCTTTAATGAACGAATATGTCTCTTGAAAGGATGGACATGTCTTTTGGGATTCAAAAGGTGTGACTTTTGGGGAGAATTTGGGAGGAAATTTTGAATTCTTTTTGAAAGGAGGCAGGCCCTAATTAAAATAGAGAGTGGTTAGAGAGAGTTTCGGAGAGTGGCGAGAGAGAGTTTCGGAGAGTGGCGAGAGAGAGTTTTAGAGGGTGGTGTGAGAGAGAAGAAGAGTTGAGGCGTGAGATAGAGTGAGGGACTTGGAGATTTTCTTCTAGAGTTGTAAGAGGAGAGGGAAAGTGAGATTTCTTCTTCATTACATTTCTAAGAGAGAATTAGGAGTGCTTGTAAAGAGGGAAAGTGCTTGAAGAGAACTTCTAGGGATTTGCTTGGGAAGGACTATGAGATAAGTTGTGTCTTTTATTTTTTTATTTTGTAAACTTGTTTTTATATATGAAATCTGTGTTTTGTCATTTCGTTCTCATGAATTTTAAGTAGTCTTCTTTATCCTTCTCCCTACTCTGAGATATGATTTTGTAAAGAATTGATTTTATTTTATACGATTTTAAATGTCAATAATTTGTGGTGATTCGATCTTTGACCTCCATTTACTTTTTGACTAGCCAATTAAAATGTTAAAATGTGTTGAGAAACATATGTTTCAAAAGCGCTATGATTTCTACAACAAGGTGAGAGTCACATTCAATTCCATAGGTGAGAATGTAATCCATGGGGTTGAGTGCAAATAAAAAGGGAAATATATTTTGTTGGACGTAGAATTAGAGATTTTAAAGCGACAGATTAAAATCCCCAATTTGGTCCAGTTGATTAGAAACTAATTCAAGATTGTTAATCCATGGGTGAGGGAGACGTGGGAGCTCTGGAGTGAGAGTCGGTATCCTCCCAACCTAACCATAGAATTAGGGACCAAACTCTAGATTGCTCCTATTTGGCACAATATAATATTATATATATTTTTTAAAATAATTTTAATTTCTTCACAATCCATTTACTCATTATTAAGGGGAATGATGCTTTCTTAAATTTAAACTCTTCGTCACAAAACTTTTTTTAGTTTTTATAAGTTTACTTTTGAAGTTTAGCAAATAATTTAGTTAACTTAGTTCTTTAAACTACTTTTTATTTAGCATACACTCAATTAATTTAGATTTAAATTTCATACTTAAGTTTTAGAGTTTGAATTTTGTGTTTTATATTATAGCCATAAGAATTTTCAAATCCTGTGGGATCGATATTTAGGACTCCATTAGAGTCCTTTATTACTTGAGCGATACGTATAATTGCATTATTATTATGGGTTTGGCAGTATAAAGATATCAAAAGATAAAATTAGTTTTACTAAAGTTATTTTTATTGGGATTGAATTACATATTTATTATTAGTGTTGTCATGTGTGTTTTGTAATTTTGAAAAATATTTACAAAAGCAACAAACAACAAATAACAAACCGCACATCAAGTTTTTGGTATCGTCGTCGAGGGCGTAACGGTAAATTACTTTATAATCTAAAACATTTTATTTGAAGTGAAAAACTTATTGCAGTTTAATTTANAATGCTTCAGAATCGATAATAAGACTATTTAAGCCATGAATATTTCACAAAGACATTTGAAAAGAAATCTGAAAAAGAATATAAATTTTCATATTTTAGTGTGTTTTCTTATTTTAATTGCTTATTGTGTTTGTTTATGCATAGT